>JAVQJF010002595.1:0-15428 GCA_036023855.1 Gadopsis marmoratus
GTCTTATTTTTTTATTCTTTTATTTATTTCTCTTTATATTTCCACATTTATTGTGATATTCTTTTATTCTTTTATTTACATATTTATTCTTTATTGTGGCACTCCTATCATTCCATAGATGAGAGTGGTGAGACTGAAGCAAAACAGTAAAGTCGTGGGCCTTGAAGCCCAAATGGTGAACTTTAAGATGCTAACATTCCCTGCAGAGCTGAGGGGGACTGCAGAGTTGGTTAATCATTTTCTGTGCGTTCCACACTATAAGCGACACCTTTCACATTAAACACAGCCATTTCATCCACTGTTAAAATATTGACTTGAGCAGCTTTAAGCCTCTTACTTTTCTGTGTAACAAAAGGTGTTTTGACTGCAGGTTTCAGTTGATAAAGCTCAGTTTGATCTACAGTGCTAGGCATGTTACCCCTAAAAAGAACTGGATATTTATTAATCTCCATTCAACATACTTATTTGGTTCATTAGATTATTTTAGTCATACCTTTACTCTCTGGAATCAGTTATTCATTATACCACAATTTCTAAAAAAACTAAACAAATGGCAACTGTACCCTGCCTCACCTTGAAAGATTAACTGAGTTCTTAAAGGGTGAGGGTAATTATAGTTTTTAGATTATGCCTGTTGCATGTAAATGAGGTGACAATGTGTTTTATTTGGAACTGTAATATTATGACTGTAATTAAAATAGTATTTTCTTATACGGTTCATTAGTGGGAAAAATATTATCCTAATCTTCTGAGTAAGTTGGTACCACCAGTGTGAACTGTTCCACTTCACTGCTACATTAAAAAAAACTGTGTAATCATTGCTAGACTACAAGCTAGGTGGCTAATATTTACTTTTTCAGCGACTGTTCTCCCTGAGTCTGGCTTTGAACAGGGTTTAATGAATAAAAATGAATGGGGAGGTGTTTGCAAAGCCCACCTGGCCTGGGCTCAAAATCCCCGTTCCACCTCTGACTACAAGCTGTGTGGGTGCTTGTTCACCATTAGCTCTGGCGTCAGGGGCATTATGCATGGTAAAACAGAAATACCAAGCTAGCTTCTGCAATGTTTTCTGTCTGCCTGAGAAATTCAGACCTATTAGCATGGCATCGTGCCATCTGCTGCGTGGGCCACATTAGCTTTGAGGTCAACAGTAATGGGGCAGTATTTGAACTACCATTAATCCTCTTCTCTTTGTGCTCAGAAACCAGTTATTCTTAACCAGTTTGATTGCACTCCTGTGTGTGACATACAGCGTGGCGATTGTCATGCGAGATTGTATGCCTAACTGTTGTTAATTAACAAAAAAAGAGAAAAACACATTTTTAAAAAAGTGCAGTGTAAAGGAAAGCTTTTTAAAACCTATAACTGATTTTGCATGCTATTTTGTTGGCTTATCTGACAAGTTTTCCATGTTTCAGGCTATTTAATTTAGACTAGCTTGCATTGCGGTAGCATGGGAGGCTTTAGCCAGAAGCACTGAATACCACTTTGTGAAATAATTGGACAACCTACTTTTAGATATCTGTGTGACCCACATTTTTGTCCCATCCCTGTTTGGGCAACACTGCTGTGTAATTTTACAATGTTTTTTCTATTCAAACACTATTTATGAGAGTGGGTGGTGGTAATATACTACAGGAGCCCAGTGATATTTGTACCATTTTCCTGTCTCCTTTTACTTTGACCAAGAAAATTTAACAGCTGAAACAGCTTCATTATCAGGGTGTTGGTGTGTGTGTGTGTGTGTGTGTGTGTGTGAGTGATGTCATTTTAAAACAAAATTAGATGTAAAGCTACACAGATGTGAGTCTTTCATAGAATACATGAAAATATATTCAGATCACCAACAGTTTCTTCCACTCCCCTTATGTAATGCAAAGACAATTCTCCCCTGCAGCTACATAGAACTGCTAATGAGCTAGCCCAGAGTGGTGAATATTATTTAAAAACATTGGAAGTTGTCACACATGGTCTGGCTGGGCTGTGCTGTTAGGGGAACTACAGCTGAGTTATTAGAAGCACAGGCGCCTTATCGCGTGGCTCCAGCTCGACCTGGAAACCCTGGTGTTGGTGTGCTGAATCGCTGCCAAAGGATGCATTTTTTTTTTCTCCTCCTGGAATAATACGTGTTTATAGAACAATCTGGTACCATATAGTTCACTGTTCTGTGCATGGAGGCAAGCATTTGTCTAGAGTCAAAAAGATGATTGCAACTAATGGAGATCGTCCTCCTGGCTCTGGTCCCACCAGGAGTGAGGAAAGCTAGAGTTGATTAACACGCACGTGTGCGCTCACATCCATGCATATGTACACATATTAAGGGCTTTACCAGCATGTGGTGTTGTATCAGTGATGAATGTTGGCAGAAGGCCAGACACAGTGGCAGCGGATTACTGTAACGGAACTCACACACATACTGTATACTGCAGACACATATAGACATAAGCACACAAATGCACACTCATAGAGGGGCATCAATACAGAAACTTTCTCTTGTGTAATGAAAATGTAATGAAACCCAGAATCACACACACACACACACGCACACACACAGGCGCCTTGGGCTGAGGGCTTGGCAGAGCAGAGTAGATAGATTAGTGTAATAGTCTCGGCCAAGGAAATCATCTGCCCACTGTAGGGCTTCAAATGCTGGCAGCAAGATCCGGCTCAGACACAAAGAAATTAGCCACAATGAATGAGTCAGTTTGGATGAGTTCACAGTGCTTGCGGCTCACGCAGTCAAGAAATAATCATATGCGAGACAAAAAGAAAATCTACGGATCTGCATGAAACAAAATGCATTTTGTGAACTTTTGTGAACAGGGTCCAAACACGCCAAAGTCATTATCAGCATTTGATTGTTCTTTGTATCTATGAATTATAAATGATGACAGCTGGGCTCACACGTTGACAATGAGAACTAGCTATGCCACGTGAGTTTCGTTGGCCCACGCGTCCGGCTGGATGGATTTCGTTTAGAAATATTCAAATTTGGGCCGAGTCCAGGAGGAGTCATGTGGCTAATGGTTTCTTCGAAGCAAATGTTTCTGAGGTGGAGAAAAGAGAGAATGCCATTTATTGATGTGGATACTAAGCAGCAAACAAGCCCTCAAGCAAGGTACATAATTATTGTACATTCATAGATGTTTTCAGCCAAAACACATTCAGCGTTCTTGGAATTAAACACAGTCAACGTTTGGTTTTTAACTTGCCTTGTTACTGTTTTAAAATCACAATTTCAAAGAAAACTTAATTATCAACATCCAGATAAGTAATATTTACCAAATATTGTCATTTTCATCATTGCAATTAACGGAGCTGTAAGAGAGGTAATAGACAGCATATGCTTTCACTGGTGTGAGCAGAAAATGTACCTTAGCAAATAGAGTTCTATTTTCATGATTTTTATGTCTCTTTCCAAGCATAGTTGTGTAACGTGGAAACAGCAGAGACAACACATTTTGGAGATTTTGGGCTGACAGCACTCTCCATCATCAAAATATCAACTGAAGGAATATCTTTTGGTTGAACGGTGTCCCATTCCTCCAGTGGAGTACGCCGTCTTATCTTATTTTATTAAGTGGCTTTTTTAACCTTTGAATTCTGTATGCATGAAACAACACAAGCCTGAACATGAAATTTGGCAGCAGGAATGAATAAAACCAAAAGTTGTATCAACAAGTACTGAAACATGTCATATTTGTTTGTCTTAAGGTTCTGGCAGGTGTTGGCGCAATGAATCAAGAAAATACACAGTTTCCAACTTAAATAAGGTGTACAGCTTAAACATTCCAAACTTTGTTCTAAGTTCATCACACAAGAATTTCCCAAATGCAATATATTATTCCTTCTTCTTACTGTTCACCACAGCCTCTTCCCCAGACTGAGTGTCAGTCACACGTCTGTCACGGCAACTCGCTCTAGCCCACCTCCCACCCTGAGACTGACTGTCTAGTAGTTTTCCCGCACTGACTTCCCCAGCCTCTCTGTTCCCCTTCTCTTCTCCCTTTTAACCATCACTTCTTGTTGTCCGTCAATCAGGCAATCGGGCTCAGCTGGGCCTCACCCTCTCCTGTGGCTGCCCAGCTGCGTATGGGTTTTGTACTTTTTGCCCCACTGGCCATGCTGGTTTGTAGTCCCTGCCTCAGACACAGAGTCAGCACGTACCTTCCTCCCAGGACACGGCCTCTCACAATATACTATAACATAATATTCCAGTATTCCATTTAGAGCACATCTGATCAGTTTAAGAGTTTATAGTGAGCTTAACATACTTATTATTCTTGTTTGTAATATTAACGTCAATACAATATTTAAATAAATATTAAAAACTTGGGTTAAGTGTTCCTTTACGGTTTAAGAAAGTTCTCCTAAGATGAATCCATCACTTAATACCCATCGAGTTCGCTGAAATAGTCACAGAGCTTTTTGTCTTAGCTCACAAAAGATGATGAGTTGGAGAGGAGTGCATTACTCAAGACAGCAGCGGTATACATGATACATCTCTGTTTTCATTAGTAGTAAATAATACCTTCTGCTGTGGCTACTCAACCGTTAGGTTAGGATATTTCTATGCTATGATTTCAGAATTATACTACAGGGAGGTCAGTCTGTGCAACCACGGACGTTCTCCAGATAATGGGGAGAGATTTATCTGCCTGTTGTTTCTCAAAAGTCAAAGATGGACAGAGCAGGGGAAAAGTCATAAGCACGCCCACATCAGGCAACACAAAGGTTTGAGCACACCACCGTGACATAAGATATTAAAATCCACTGAATATTCATAACTTTTTACCCTCTTTCTATTTTACACACACACACACATGTACATATCCCATAGACGTACAGTATTAATGAGCTAGTAAACAGGGTTCTCTGTGTGAGAGCATGACATGGGCTTAAGCCTGCAAGACAAAGATTAACCCGAATGTGCCGGCCACACTGAGTCATTAAACAAACACATCATTTTACACAAAGATGTTAATGCTTTGCTGGCACACAACCACACACACATTCAATACACGCAAATGAAGCCCAAGGCCACAGCAATAATGGCGACATTAATCTCTGCCTGTGTATGTGTGCGCATACAAATGTAGCTGCTTGTATCCGAGCTCGTTGGTCCTGGTGACACTACCTCCTATCATTATCCTTTACACTTCAGTGTCACTTTATGTGTTCCAACACAGAAATATTGGTATTGTAAGTGTGTGTGTGTGGGGGGGGGACCAAGGTTCACCACAATAGTGATGAAAACATCAAGCAAAGCAAAGAAGAGAACACTCATGGTCAGCCAGTGTTCAGATGGTCCTGTTAGAGATACTCACATAAACACACACTCTACAGCCTTACAGCCTTGTACTGTTATTCCAATGAGGGCACACTAATGACCTACCCCTACATTCATTCCCCAGGTCTTAATACCAACCATTAAGCCTCAACATGTCTCCTAACCTTCACTTAACTCGAACTCTAAACCAGATGCTTAACTTGGCCAAAATAGCCCTTTTCTCCTCTCTTAGCGCGCACGAGGTCGCGAGCTGTGAACTAGCTGCCCTCTTTGGTTTTAATGAGGAATTTCATTAGCATTTTAATGAGGAAATCCATGGAAGCTGACAAGCACGTTAAGAGAAGCTGAAGGATTACATTGTGCCAATCCTCAAGTTGATGTGACAAGTATCCAGTGAAGAATAATTGAAACTGGTACAAAGGTACAAAGTACCTTTGTATTTGTCTTAAGGAATATCTGGATTGTTTCACTTGTGAGCTAAAAACTTTTTCTCTTGTATGTTTTAAACCTGAAGATAAAACATTTCTTTCTGAAGTGCACCTGTGCTTCTTTCAACAATATATTGTATTAATTTTTTATTTTCTTCTGGAGGATGGTGTTATAGGCCCTTAAACTAAGTATAGTTTATACTAGTATAAACTATATACTATACTATATACTAGTATATAGCATAGTAAGTATATTCATTATGTAGGTTGTACAGAAAGAACAATCAGAAAGCATATGTACTCTTCTACAGTGAAATGACAATGAATGCATAAGTACGGTTCCAGAGAGTTGTTTAAAGCGGCTATAATCACTGTTTTTATATTAACAATGGATCACATGACTGCTTGTTTGTGAAAGGTGTCACCCACAGAGAATTTTCACCTGACTTAGCTTTTTAGCATCTTTTATCTCAGTGTTTTGGTTGTACAGCCCACACCTTTGCTGTTTTAGTTAACGCTCCCTGTTGCTCTTATGAGCTTTGTTTCCAGATGCAGCAGGCAGCTGTTTTCAGCAAAAAAAAAGCTATAAAAACTGTACTGACACTGCCTGCTCAGCAGACAGACAAAGTTAGTTACTATCTCAAACAACGGACCCTAGGGTCTTTTACTGTCACACGTGGAACATGCACACACATGTGTAGGTCACACAAACACACACATGCAGGCTGCGTCCCACTGCGAAATTCCTCCTCTGCATTTCACCCATCCAGCCGTCCTTCCTCCAAGGACGGCCTGGAGCAGTGGTCAGCCTTGATATGGCGACCGGGGACCAAGTCCAAGTGCTCTGCCCAGTCTTGGTCAGGGACAGGGCAGGAGAGCTGACCAAGACTGGGCAGCTGAGAGTGAGAATGAGAGAATTATTGGACTTACATTCATAGTGAGTACTCAAACACCACTCTACATGAATGCTATTGTTGCTACGTATTCTATCTTGGTGTGTAAATAGGCAACTGTTTGCTAACATGTTCACCAGATCAACTGAAAAGCTGAAACTATGTCAGTGTAAACCTTTTTGCACTGCCTCCAAAGTGGCCAAAACATTTTCTATTGCAGGTCTAATACTAGTAACGGGCAAATTACAGGTAATTAGAAGGTAGGAATTCAATTCAATTCAGTTTTATTTATATAGCACCATATCATAACAAAGTTATCTCAGGGCACTCTCTCATATAGAGCAGGTCTAGACTGACTCTTTATTTGCAGATAACCATGTTCCCACCATGAGCAGCACTAGGCAACAGTGGCAAGCTCCTTTTCAGAGGTGTTCTACTGTCTAACTGTTGAGGGACACCACATTTGCTCAAACTGTTATTTATCTGAAACTATCTCAGAAGTTTAGAGGGGAAAATATCTCCTCTGTGGCGGACGTGCTGATACATCTGAAACATGAGAAGGGACCCCATCCAAATTCCAGCCTTACCGATGCAATCCTGTACTACTGCATTGTTCTTGCATCTAGTCTGCTGAAGCCCGGAAAAATTAAACATTTATATTTCCTATCTCTCCCTCCCTCTCTGACCGTCTCTTTTACCACAGAATGATCCCCCCGTCGAGCAAAAACTTCCTGGTCAACAACCTGGCAGCAGGGACCCAGTACGACCTCTGCGTGCTGGCCATCTACGATGATGTCATCACCTCTCTGACAGCGACACGTGTGGTCGGCTGTGTGCAGTTCACCACCGAGTCAGAGTACATGAGGTGTCATTTCATGCAGTCTCAGTTCCTCGGTGGGACTATGATTATCATCATCGGAGGGATAATAGTGGCCTCGGTGCTCGTTTTCATCATCATCCTGATGATACGGTACAAGGTGGGTCTCTATCTGTCTCTTGTAATGGAACTTTGGCCAGAAAGGGGAAAGTGCTTTTCATTACGTGGGAAGATTGGAACACGGTGGCCATTCGCTAGTGTGGTCTGATTCCAATTAACAAACACTCACATTTTTCACCATTTAAGATCTCAGCATCCAACCAAATTTGATTTCTCTCTATTATTAACTCTACATGATGACCATGTCTCATTGATCTTTCCACGGAAGCTCACTTTCACGATAAAAAAAGGTAAGTCAAAATTAAAGAGGTATTAAGTCAATTTTGAGACTTGTTTTATTTGTATCATTCCTAACTTTTAAGCTTTTTTATTTTATTTTCAAAATAAGAATGGGCTTCAATGCAATGCATCAACAATGTCAAAAGTTATCCCGTATTACAAGTTAGAAATGTTCTGGGTGCAAAAGTATGGTAAATATAAATATATAGTCAGTGAAATGAAGTTAAAGCATCTGCACACTAACATCAAACATTCTTCGGAATATCAGTTAAATGCTTTTATTCCACACTAATGCGACATGTAAGAGAAAAAAATGTTCAGCAAAATACAGGCAGTTTCATAAATATGTGACATAAATGTCCACTGTAATGACACCAAAATGTTCAATCTGTGTCTCAATTTTTCCTTAAAATGCTAAACTAAAATAATTATGCATTTTTTCATTTTACTTGAAGGTAGGGTTGGATGATATAATCAATATATATCACAGAATTCAGTAGAAAATGTACTCAATTGGAGAATGAGAAGTGTATTGCATGACGATGTATTAAGAAAACAATTACATCACAGAAACAAAGCTAATTCTAACCAATAATAATACCGGCCCAATACATAGGTTGTAAACATTTCACACTGCAGGATCTAGACTGACAAGAGTGAAGTTTACGTTCATTATAAAATATAAATATATATAAAATTGTAAAATTAATTAATTTAAAAAAATTTTGCAGCTAATGTTTTCTAAATCACCTACTAGGGCATTTTAAGCGCTACAAAATAATGAAGTGGTTTATATCATGATGAAATTTGTTTTATTTTTTAATGTTATTTCTGGCCATTTTGCCCAGCCCTACGTGAAAGCGTGGTATGAAAACAAGAATCAACACCTCATTACTGCCATCTGTTTTTGTCTCTCAGGTGTGTAACCATGGTGAGTCTGGGAAAGGCGTTTCGATGTCGATGACCAACGTTCACTCACAGACCAATGGGCAGCATTCACAGGGATGCACTGTGACTCCCAGCGCCTCTAAACACGGCTCAATCGGATTAGACGACCTCTCAGGAGGCACAAAGAAAAGGAGCGGAGGAGCAGGGGCAGGAGGAGGCAAGGATACAATGACTCAGTCGTCCGACTCTTCCCTGCCTGATTGCTCCACGGCTACGTCAGTTCTCAGCCAGCCTTGGGCAGCCAGAAGCCCAACGGCTGGAGCCGAGGAATGGGAGAAAGCGAGTGAAGAAAGAGGCCAAGCTGGCGTCTCGTCGCCCACCACCGCCACCGCTTCACTAACCAAGCCAAAGCGGAAGCCCGCCCCGAGTAAGCCAGGCTCGGCTTGCTCGAACACCTTGGCTGCTCCTGAAAATCTGCCCTCCTCCTCCTCTCGCCCTCCTTCCACCTCCTCCTCCACCGCCTCGTCTGCTCTCCTCCCCTCTTCCGCCCCTCTGGAGAACCTAAACACCAACCGCAACAACTCCACCGCTCTCAACCAAACCCCGCCTCCCTTTGGCCCTTCCACTTTCTCCAGCCCCCTTGCCACCCTGAGCCCCGTCCCCTCCATGCGATTCAGAGAGACGCCCATCCTGCGCAGGGCTCCTCGCGCCTCCTCCTCTGCCTCCGCCAAGTACCAGACTCTCCCTGTTGGGGAGGGAGGAAGGAGCAGGGCGAGGAGGAGGTACTCGCTGAGTGAAGGAGGCCTAAAGACTCACTTGTCCCATCAGGGAGGAGGAGGGGCGCCCAAATTAGGGCACATAATGCGGAACACAAGGAGCCAATCGATGAGCGGGATGCTGCTCCCGAAAGACGGGGATGGAGACTTGGACAAAGGGCGGTGCGATACGGACTGGATCTTAGAAAGTACAGTTTGAGCTTGAGGGAGGAAACATAAAATAAACTTTGGTTTATTCATTATTGTTTAACTTTTTTACAAGCGTGTGCGTGTGTTTGTTTGAATTTGTTGATAGGTGTATGTGTGAAGGTGAGTTTGTGACATATGAATCAGTGTGTGTGTGTGTTGTTGCCATTTAGAACGTGTGTTTTCGGTGTGTATGTGTGTGCTCTTTTGTTTATAGATGTGCAAGTTGTGTGTTTTCTGGGTGAAAGTGTGAGCGTACTTTTTCGGCCAGTTTTTGTGTGTTTTTTTTTTTGTATCATTTTCACAATTATTCTCCACAATTCTTCGTATTCAGTTTACAGTCTTTTTTTCACTTCACAGTTTCCTGTTTTTCAGTGGGTCATTCGGGTGTGGATATCTCGCCTTGTCTCGTAGCGTCCTCGAGTTGTCTCGTTGGTTCCATTCTATAGCACAAAAGAAAAACAAGACAATGGACTCGCCACGTCATTTCCCGATTCACACTCACCTTATCTGAAAATACCACACAAAGGGAATGGTTACAGGAAAAAAAGAGGAATATAAACAATACAGGAACTGAAAAACACACCTTTGTTACGTTCACACGACCCGCAGCCAGTGTGCAAGATGTACCGTCCGTCCATACCGTGGCAAGAGAATAGCAGTCGGTGCCTTCTTTTGCACTAACAGACCCTCTGACAGATGATATAACCAGATTTAGGACTCACTCCACCATGCTCCACGAACGAGGGATCAGAACGGAAAGGACAAACAAAGGAAGGGAGAGATTTCACACATAGCCTTTCTTGCCTAATGAGGAGTACAGATGTTTCTTGACATGTAGACAAAGTGAGACAAAAAGCAACAAACAGATGAAGACTTTAACGGACCTCTTATGAAATTGATATTTTTTAAAGGGAAGAATAAAAAAAAAAAAAAAGAACATGAAAAACCTTGCGAGCTTTTCACTGACATTGGTATACTACAGCCTGTGTTGGTCACAAGGTCCCGGATAGCTTCTGTACAGAAAAAGACAACATGTACTGTGTTGTTATGTTGTGTAAAATAAAAAAGGGATAAAATGAAAACTGTTAATGTGAAGCGTGTGTTTTATGTACATACATGTCGAAAAAACAAACCTTGATCTTCTGCATATTTAGCAAGGATGAGGTTCTCACAAAATCTGCTTTTGGAACTGTGGCAATAATTTCTGTAGAATCAGAGATTGCTGCTTTCTACCAGGGCAGGCCATGTTTACGGCCAGTCACAATCACCTTTCATCTGGCATCAATGTTTGTGGCATCAATTGTTGTTCCCATTATTGAGTCATTTCATTTGGGTAAAGAAAACAACAATTTCCTGCTGCAGATGAGAACTGGCATGTTGCAGTTTTTAATTAAAACAATTGAAGTTTCACATTTTCATTCATTTTTTTGTGATTTGCTACATCAAAGTTTAGCTTAAAAAAAAGCTAGACGTAGACACACACACACACACACACACTGTCTGCTTGTTAATTTAGAGCAGAGAATCTCATTTCCAAAACTGCTACTTTTCCCTGACTGCAAACCCATTTATGAGAGTGATTCTGGAAAAGTGCTCCCATGAGGCCTTGACAGTATGCCAATGACTAAGAGTCGTGGATATGTTGTAGAGCGTGCACAAAAATAATCAGTTTTGTCTTTATTAAGATGTTGAGATATTGAAATGATAATGACCAGAACAGCAGTCGAAAAATGGACCAAAAGACGCTTTGAGAACACCTGTTGAGTAACACGCAGTGGAACAGAAGCTAGACTATTAGAGGGGGCAGGACTCCGGCTCTCTATACGCTCTCACTCTCTTTATGCAACACTCTCGTAAAGTAACAGGCACTCCCAGTAACACAAGAGCAGCTCCTCGCTCCATTTAAAAAGAAAAATGCTGTTGCGGATATGTAAATGTATAACTCTCCAAAAACAGGATGGTATTTAACAAAAACTACATCCAGAACTGGTGTAAGTGCTGTAGGCAACATAGGTAATTGCCTAGGGAGCCAATGCATGGGGGCAGTGGTGGAAGAAGTACTCAGGTCTTTTACAAGTAAAAATAGCAATACCACAATGTAGCAATACAAGTCCGGGATTCAGAATCTCCTCAGTATGCAGAATTTTCCATTTTAGAATCATGTATAATATCACTGGATTAGAATTAGTGATGCATTAATGTGTAATCATCACTAACGTTGTAGCTGGTAAAGGCTAATTTCAACTACTTTATATACTGTAGGGTAACTGAATCCATAATAATGCCTCGAAATGTATTACTTGATTCATTTTTTCTATTCACAATTTGAATCTGCAAAGAAACTAATGTTGTCAAATAAATGTAGTGGAGTGAAAAGTACAATATTGGCTTCTGAAATATAGTGGAGTAGAAGTATAAAGTAGCATAAAATGGAAATAATCAAGTAAAGTACAAACACCTCGAAATTGTGCTAAAGTACAGTAGTTGAGTAAATGTACTTCGTTACATTCCAGCGCTGCATGGGGGGAGAACGGAGAGAATCGCTTGATGCCCATTAACTTTGAGAATTTACACAATTTGTGTGTTCTCAGAGTCATAACTCAGTCAGATCTGAACATGCAGATATCACACACATATCTCTATGATCATCACAAGTTAATATTTCCAGATACAGGAAATGTACTGAATGTTAATATCTCTATCAGTATCAAAATCTGGCAATATCCAGGATGACCACTCAACAGGACAATCCAAAGTCTTTACTTTTAAGCTCTCTTACCAAACTGTAGTTTGGTTCTGTTGGTCTGGACCGATGAAAAAAAAAAAGAGTGACAGGTAACTCATTCATTGGAGAGTTATGGTGACTGTCATCCTGCCTCACATCACTGCTTGGATTCATGTGGAGAAAGACAGAAAGTCATGCAGCACTTCACTGCACCGGATGTCTTCATTTATCTTCCCTGGTCAAAGCTGATGATGAGCATTAATAGTTCAGGAAGTGGACGTGGACCACATATTTGAATCATTTTGAATAATAATGGACAAGTTGAAGAAGAGGCGTTCTGTACCCATAATGCAAGGGTGCAATGATTATGCACTCACATTCTATCGAGACAAAATCTCAGCAATCACTTGCCGACATGCATATGTGTTACCGTGGTTACAAAATTACATGTACATAATTATATACATCTTTTCCCTCACAGTTCCCATGATCAGCAGATGGAATAAATTGTAATGTAGTCTTTTAATTCATGCTAAAATCACAACACTGCCATCGCAAAATCCTGTGGTTGGTCTGTTTTGCTTTACGCCACGAACAAAGCGCATCAGCATCTGATTGGACACCTGCCTTGTCAGGTGGTTCAAGTCCACTGACACACCAGCCCAAACAAACCCAGCCATATTCTCAAACGCACCAGAGTTCGTTTGAATTGAATCTAACAGGTAAGGTGTGAAAGCACCATAGGCTCTCATATATGACCACATCAAGTCAAGGTTATAAATCTTTCAATACTCAAGTGTCAGTTTCTTTCAAACCCAAATTCAAGACTCTAAATACTCGGTGAACCACATGCAGCACATATCATAAAACACCACAAAGTCCGATATCATAGACCCGCACCCACAGTAAGTAATAAAGCAACCCGGGGGCCACAGCCAGTATGGGTGAAGTCACTATGAGTTAACATCAATGCAGGATATTGATTCACTTTGCAATTAAATTATGGAAAATTGTTTGACATGAAACAGTCCTGACAGGCATTTGCAAATGGATGTTCTCACTTCAATTATCAGACATTGCTGTTTTAATGGAGCAAATTAAATTGACTGAACTGACGGTGAATCATTACTGACCTTTGTGAGCATATTCAAGTGTTTATGCTGTGCTTTTCAGCACTGGTGGGCCCTCACTGTTACAGATTTAGGTGAAATTATCAGTAATGAATGAACGAAACTTGAGTGCTTCGTCCTGACAAAGTTATTTAATTAAAGAGAGTGAGATGCAAACTCAAACTCCAGTGGGATTAAAACCAAAAGTACCCCCACTACCGCACTCCTATCACATTCGGGTTCTCTCCGTCGTTTTAAATTTCAATAGCTGATGACGCCAACAGACATCAGGTAAATATTTAAACAGGAACCTGAGTCGCTGGAGAGTCATATGGTAAGGTGTGTGTGTGTGTGTGTGTGAGACAATTCTCCTCGTTTAATTTGTGTAAAAAGCCCATTGCCTCTGCTTTACAGCTGTCCTATAAGGCCACAAAAGCGAGCTCACACATCGCAATGCTCCTCTCTTTTAAAATATGTCAGTAATATCCTGGTTCACGCCTCCTTGACTGACCTTCCAATGCCTTTCTTCAGCTGAAAATGCTTAATGGTAAGAGGCTTTGGTGGAAAAAATCCCTCTCTATATCCTTCTTCCCCATTTTCTCTCCCTTTAAACCACTCCCTCCATCCCTCCCTCCATCTCTCGGTTTTCTCATTTTATAGTTTGAGGATTTAGCAGCAGCTTTTGTACAGTGACTGAGAAGAAGCTTAAAGTCTTAATCTGTGTAATTTACACTGCATTTTAACTAATAAACACTCCGCCACATTCTGTAGAAGGTCCAAAATTAATGAATAAAGCTTTGTCATGTAAAGAGTCACATGATCCATGAGCAGAACATGGCAGAGCGCTCAAATGGGGGCCATCTGATCAAGCCCCAGCAGAAGCTTGAGTCATCTGGTGGAAGCAGGAGCTGGGCGGCAGAGGTTCCTGAGAGACAAGACACTGAAACTAAGGACAGTGATGAGTCCTTCATAGGGGATGCGAGACATTCTGTTGGAAGACTGACTAAATTAATTTTATGAGAAAAAGCATGAGGGAGGAGGATGGACCAGAGTGAAACCCCAGTTTTAATGTTGCTAACCCTATCCGGGTCTGATTGTAATAATAATAATAATAATAATAATAATGATAAACTTTATTTATATAGCACCATTCACACAAAAATTGCAGTCCAAAGTGCTTTACAATGAGAAACAATTGCACCAAGTGCTGCACAATTAAAAATATAAAAAACACAGAATACAGGCAGAAAACACAGAATTTATACAATAAAAATATGCACAAACGCAAAAAGCAATTAGTCAATTAAAAGCTGACGTACAAAGATCTGAAACGTAAAAAGCAAATAATTAAATAAAAGCTGCATTAAAAATATATGTTTTAAGTTTTCTCTTAAGGATATGTATGAGCTGGCTTCCCTGATATCTAATGGCAGTGTATTCCATAGTTTCGGGGCATAATTAATAAAGACTGAATCCCTGATTTTCTTACTGCTGTTTCTAGGGACATTCCATAATCCAGCAGCAGATGATCATAGTGTTCTTGAAGGCACATAATTAACAAAGAAGTTAGATATGTATCTTGGTCCTAGCCCATTTATTGCTTTATATACAAGAAGGAGAATCTTAAAATCAATTCTTAATGTTACAGGAAGCCAGTGCAGAGCAGCTAAAACTGGACTAATGTCCTCTTGGTTCTAGTTAACAATCGAGCTGCTTGTTCTATATTAACAAGTGCTATGAGATAACTCTGTTATGATATAGCACTATATAAATAAAATTGAATTGAACTGAATTGAATATAGAGCAAGTCTAAACCAACTCTATATGTATAGACCCAACAATTCCACCATGAGCTGCGCTAAACTTGCCACCAAACTTGTAAGTAGATATGAGCAAGTAGACAACTTATTAATC
>JAVQJF010002600.1:0-54842 GCA_036023855.1 Gadopsis marmoratus
TGTAGCCACCGCTATGGAAGTGGATAAGTAAAGAACCACCGGAGCACTCTGCTCGTCTTCAGTATTTTACTGGCATCTGCAAATACAGTGTACAACATGACAAGTGTGATGAGCATCAATGCACATGAACTTCTTCCGATCTCTCCCAGTCCCGATCCGGAAGTCTTTTGTACATAATACCACAGTATAGCTGACATCACATTAGTAGATTAACGTTCCCCCTCTTGTCCCACATCCCAACAATATAACACAACTCCATAACAATGAAGTAATAAAATCACTCAAAGATGGATGATATCACATACCTGCAAATACAGTGTACAACATGACAAGTGTGATGAGCATCAATGCACATGAACTTCTTCCTGAAATACATTAATGAAATCCCATCAAATATTGTCACCGCCATCTTACACCTCATGTCAGGTACAGTGTAGAACACATATCATCAACTCTCATATTTACACAACGGATTGGGTGTCTACTGCGCAACTGCCAGTACTATTGACATACCGCGACTGCCGAGGGGCGGCAACTTCAAAGCTCTTCGCACCCAAAATGGCGGTTACCAGCCGGCGGCCGGCACATATTGCAACGCTATTAACTATACAGAATAGTGTTCTTCACACGGTTGTAATATCCAAGTTAGTCTACATGTTATCACCTGCAGTTGGTTTTACTTTAGACCGTTAAACATCAAATTATGGTGCCGTATAATTACCGTACCGATCTCTCCCAGTCCCGATCCGGAAGTGAGAGAGAACGGCACACCCGGCTATACCAACTCACGCCCAGGTGATATCACGTTCACAAAACATACTCAAAATAGCTTTCCCACAGCGTTTTCATTGTAACTGCCTTAACCTCTTTATAGTAACGCAGCAAAACATGCCCTTGTATATTCATTCACATGGAACACAACAACAAAGAAAACCAATCTCATAATATTTTACTCTCTTTTCCTCTCCCTTGTGTATCCCTCCGTGGTCCAAACCACTACTCTCAAATAGGGGTGTATTGTCGGCTCTTCCTAATTCCAATATTACCACTATTACATTAACACATCATGAAAGCAAAAAAATATGAATACGTTTCTGTTTTGTCCCGTTCAGTTTGTTTGCAAAAATGACAAGTGCATTCCATTCTGGTGGAAGTGTGACACAGAAGATGACTGCGGAGACCGCTCAGATGAGCCTGCAGACTGCCGTGAGTGATGATTGCAGCCTGACCACAATACGTCATGTTGTTTTGTTTGTTCTGGTTAATAATGTGCTGTGTTTTGCCACTGTAGCTGAGTTTAAGTGCAGACCAGGCCAGTTCCAGTGTGGAACAGGCATCTGCACCAACCCGGCCTACATCTGTGATGGCGACAACGACTGCCAAGACAACTCTGACGAGGCCAATTGTGGTATGCACACACCTGCACATACTTACGACATTTAAATATTTTTCTTAGGTGTGCCTGTAATGACCCAGATCCTCTGTTACCCAGTGTTTTTGTTGTCTTTCTGTTTCCAGACATCCATGTGTGCCTGCCAAGTCAGTTTAAATGTAGCCACCCAAGTCGCTGCATCCCCGGCATCTTCCGTTGCAATGGACAGGACAACTGTGGAGAGGGAGAGGATGAGAAAGACTGTCGTGAGTCTTAGTGCCCTTCTAGTTCCCTTAGACTCTGTTATTTTTCAGTTTTTTCCCTGCTAGTACTGAACAGTAATGAACAGACATACATAGAATACTATGTATGTCTGTTCATTTATCTGAGCAACACTTTTGTCCAGAGCAAGATATCGCTACAACTTGAAACATGACTAAGTCTTGTCCCCACCGGATGAACCCTACTGTTTGCAGTGACCTGTTGACCTTTCCTCTGTCGCCTCCCTTAAGCCACAGTTTCCACATCTCAAAGTCAAATGAGCAGATATGAAATTGCTGAACACTTTCACTCTCCCCAGAGGTTCTCTGTCCATTTTAACCTTTCTGTTAGCAACACCCTTAGGCCAAATGATGTTGCATAATGTAATTGCCATGACATTTCCTGAGCACATTCATCCTCCGCAGGGGGAGATTACATGAACTGTTCTGTTGTGCCATCCTGAGGTCAAAATTGACATTTTAGCACATTTTAACCACAAGGCTGTAAGAATAGAAAAATTGCCATCTATGATGTAATGAATATTGCAGTCTCTAGGGGCCACTGGCGGGGCTTTAGCGTTATAGTCATTTTAATTTGTGAAATGTGTGATAAGGGTAGCAATTCTTCTGTATTCAGTGGAGAATCTGTCTGTCTCTTGTGCAGCGGAAGTGACATGTGCCCCCAACCAGTTCCAGTGTGCCATCACCAAGCGCTGTATCCCGCGGGTGTGGGTATGTGACCGAGACAATGACTGTGTGGATGGATCTGATGAGCCTGCCAATTGCAGTAAGACACAGCTAGTTATCACTGTACCTCTGCTGCCTCTCTAATTTTACACAACTAATAATAACACCGCCATCTATCTCTCTTTTAATTCTGAAGCCTGTATGCCTAGTGTCAGTGTCTCTAATCCTCTCTGTTGCAGCTCAAATGACATGCGGAGTGGACGAGTTCCGCTGCAAGGATTCGGGGCGCTGCATCCCGGCACGCTGGAAGTGTGATGGAGAAGACGACTGTGGAGATGCTTCAGATGAACCCAAGGAAGAGTGTGGTAAGGACAGAGTGATACATGGAGACATAAAGGACAGGATGTTGGTAATAGGGCCATGCTTTTGCTTATTATGTCTGTTTGGTGCTCAGATGAGCGGACATGTGAGCCATACCAGTTCCGCTGTAAGAACAACCGCTGTGTGCCTGGCCGCTGGCAATGTGACTATGACAACGACTGCGGGGACAACTCCGATGAAGACAAGTGTGGTAGGTTCCTTCGGTTTTCCTACAGCCACAGCTCATTGATTTATAATATGATATGAGCTTTATTGTTAGCAATGTACCACCTTTTGCCTTGTGTTTGTCTGTTATATTTACTCGACTACACGCATGGTTGAGACTTTGATTTCGTTTTGCGTTAATTAGTTCTGTGGCCATTTGCACATCTCACGTCACCTCATGTCTATTTTGCATTTCACACTGGCCTGTTGATGTGAGCCAGAGGTAGGTGTTTTCACAGTTTCAGCTTCAACCATCCACAACCTCCGCTTTCCCAGTCCGCCTCCGTGTGTCCCCAGCTTGTTTCTTTTGCTCCGTGAGCCTTTTCCTTCCTTCTGAATCCTGCTGCCTCCTCTCGCTCCTCCACTACATGCAATGCAGAATGTTGTACCATCCCCACCTCTGTGCCCCATGAGTCAATCCTGCAATATGAATTATCAGCTTTATTTGATCCATGTAAGTCTGGCTCTCTGCAGAGCATCCTGTGTTTTTTTTGCAGTCTGCTCTGTTCCCACCTTTCTCTTCTCTTTTCTTTTCCCTTCCGCCTCTCCTTGCTCCTTGCCTCCACTCTCTGTTTCTGCTTAATTATCCCCTCTCACCCTTCTAAGCTGTCTTCTCTCTGCCCTCAGTGCCTCGTCAGTGTTCAGAGAGCGAGTTTTCCTGCTCAAACGGCCGTTGCATTGCCGGGCGCTGGAAGTGTGATGGGGACCACGACTGTGCTGATGGTTCAGATGAGGTAACGCATTTCCTCCCTGATTGACATTCTGCTTTGAAATTCGACACTCTATAGTGCCTATAGGGACGCTAATGAAAGTAATTCTTTCTTTTGGTTCAGAATGGCTGTGATGTGAAGTGTGACAGCGATCAGTTCCAGTGCAAAAACGGCCATTGCATCCCCATCCGCTGGCGCTGTGATGCTGATGCCGACTGCAAGGATGGAAGTGATGAGGAGAAATGTGACAGTGGTGGTAAGAAACACACACATGCTTAGCCAAATGTACAATGCTGAAGATGATGTTATGTATCATTCATTCCTCTTTCCTCTTCTCTCAGACTCTCGCAGACTCTGCCCCCTGGATGAGTTCCAGTGCAACAACACTCTTTGTAAACCACTGGGCTGGAGGTGTGATGGCGAGGACGACTGCGGAGACAACTCAGATGAGAATCCAGAAGAGTGTGGTGAGAATCGCTGCGTTTCACACGTCCACAGCATTCCCGAAGACCATTTGACGCCTTGCTTGAATACAGTCCTCTCCTTAATGTTTCTCTCCTTCTGTCCCATAGTTAAATTCCAGTGCCCTCCCACAAGGCAGTTTCGCTGCCATAATGATCGCGTGTGTCTGCCGTTACCAAAACGCTGTGATGGCGTCAACAACTGTGGGGACAACAGCGATGAAGTCAACTGCCGTGAGTTTTTTTACTCCTGTTTCAAAGTCTTACTAGCTCACTGTAAGGTCACATTAACGATTCACAATTGCATTTTATTTAAATTATAGAATAGGAGTAGGATGTGGCTCTAAATTGTGGATTGGGATGACTTTTGCACGTGATAATCAGGGTAATGACCTCTCTGTCACCCCTACACTCCTACAGAATTGCCTCCTCCCACACCAGTGTGTCAAAAGGATGAGTTCCGGTGCTTCAGTGGCCGCTGCATCAGCTCTGTCCTGCGTTGCAACTACTTCAATGACTGTGAGGACTACGGCTCTGATGAAATGAACTGCAATAAGAAAGGTGTGTTGTGTCACGGTCTTAATGACAGCGTACATTCTGCTGGGTTATCGGTGTGAATGCATGCTACCTGTTTCTTTGCGTGCAGACACGGTGCTGAATGACTGTCGCAGTAACAGGACAGTGTGCGGCGACGGAGACGAAGCTCACTGTGTGGTGAATGGCACCGACTCTTTCTGCTCCTGCAAACCTGGCTTCCAGTCCAATGGACGAAACAGATGTGAAGGTACAGTTTTCTCGTGCCCGTGCGCCATTTTGCTCAACCTGCTCTGGAAGACTTAAAGCTATGTGTCATGTGACCTTTGGTTGTTTTCGCAGATAAGAACGAGTGTAAGCAGTTTGGAGCGTGTTCCCATATCTGCAACAACACTAAGGGTTCCCACAAGTGCAGCTGCCACAAGTACTTCACCAGAATCAATGACACCTGCAAGGCTGATGGTGAGAACTTGTACTTCTTTCCAAGCTTATGTTTATCTGTGTATGAATGCACTGAATTTTGCTTACCTGCCTTCATTTCTTCACATCTCTGCTCTACTACAATCATCTGTTGCCTCCCCAGCTCCGAGACAAGTGCTCTACATCGCTGACGACAGTGAGATCCGCAGCCTGGACCCTTCCATGCCAAACTGGCTCTATGAGCAGGTCTTCCAGGGTGATGCCAACGTGCGCATTGATGCCATGGACCTGCATGTCAAGACAAACCGCATTTACTGGACAAATTGGCACACAGGGCGCATTTCGTCCTATGATTTGCCCTCTTCCTCCTCCTCCTCCTCCTCCTCCTCCTCCCCCAATAACAACCGTAACCAAGGCCAAGGTGACTCGAGGGTCACAAACGTGGAGGTGAGTAGGTGTATATGTGCTTGTACTTGCACGCATGCGTAGGATGTAAGCATTAACAAGACAAAGTAAAGTGTCCAATTTTGGAGAGTCTTAGTGCTGTTCCTTGGTCTCTGTGCTCAGATTCCTGATCTGAAGATGCCCCGTGGCATCGCTGTGGACTGGGTGGCAGGGAACTTGTACTGGACTGACTCTGGCAGAGACGTCATCGAGGTGGCCCAGCTAAGTGGAGGACGCCACCGCAAAACTCTCATCTCCGGCATGATCGATGAACCTTATGCCATTGTGGTCGACCCCCAGAGAGGGTGAGCGAGAATTAGCTACTTGTAGAAAATCAGAAGAATGCAAATGGGGATTTAATGGTTGTAACAGCAGTGATAAACGGAGCTTTGACATTTCCTTCATTAGGAAAATGTACTGGGCAGACTGGGGGAACCACCCCAAGATTGAAACAGCTGCTATGGACGGAACCATGAGAGAGACGCTGGTGGAGGAAAACATTCAGTGGCCAACAGGTGAAACGTGCACATACACAAATACTTCTACTTACTACTAAATAGAAAGTGTGAGTATTTAATGTTTCAAACCTTTTCTAATACTTCTCCCTTCCCCCATGTAGGTCTAGCGGTAGACTACTTCAACGAGCGCCTGTACTGGGCCGATGCTAAACTCTCCTTGATCTGCAGTGTGAGGCTGAACGGCAGCGATGCAGTTGTGGCTGTAAACAACGTCAAGAACAGTTGAGTGGCACAGCTTGTGTTGTAACGCATACTGAGTGTTGTAAACATACTTAGTTAGCCAGGACTCGGTTGCAATTATATGCTCGTGACAGTGCATGAATGTGTATTTTAGCATGTATAGTGTCTGTGAAGCTTCCATAACACGTCCCGTCTGTTTCCACATAGAGCTCCTTCACCCCTTCAGCATCGATGTCTTTGAGGACTACATCTACGGCGTCACCTACATCAACAACTACGTCTTCCGAGTGAATAAGTTTGGCAAAGGCTCAATCGAGAACCTGACAACTGGAATGAACCACGCCACAGATGTAGTTTTGTACCACCGCTACAAGCAACCTGAGAGTGAGTAGAGCACAGACAAAGCGCTAATGCTCACTGAAATGAAGACCGTGAAGAAGAGAGGACTAATGCTAAAGGCCGTTATTTCTCCTAATTTTTAATACTGGTTCTCTCTCCGTCTTTGTCAGTGACTAATCCCTGCGACAGAAAGAAATGTGAGTGGCTGTGTCTGCTGAGCCCCAGCGGACCAGTCTGCATCTGCCCCAACGGACGCATGCTGGACAACGGCACGTGTGTGGAGCTGCCCACTCCCACGCTGTCTCCCATCTGTGAGTAAACACACGCTCACGTGCACAGAACCCACACAGACGCCGGCGTCTAAATCCTTCTGTATGACTGAAAAAAAACGTCATCGTCTACAGCTCCTCCCAGTGGCCCCTGCTTGGTTCAGTGTTTGAACGGTGGCAGCTGTTTCCTGAACGCCCACAAGCAGCCCAAGTGTCGCTGCCAGCCGAATTATGGAGGAGATCGATGTGAGATTGACCAGTGCAGGGACTACTGCAAGAATGGAGGCACATGCACACCCTCCCCTACAGGTAAGATGGCATTTTGTGCTGTCTATCTTTTGCTAGTGCAGTATAAGAAAATATTGTAGTTAAATATAAAGTTAAAATAATGCTATGTAGGCTAAAGTAAGTCTGTGCAGGCCACCTTTATGTCTCTACTGGTCAAGTAGTATGGCATTCCTTCTCTCTCAGCATCCCTGCATTTATCCTTCCATCTATTTATCGCTATACGTCTGTCCTTCCACAGGCTCTCCTACCTGTCGATGCCTGACGGGCTTTACAGGGCCAAACTGTAACCTGCACACCTGTAAGGATTACTGCAAAAATGGAGGCAACTGTACAGTCAGCGCTGGAAACCAGCCAGCCTGCCGCTGTCCCTCTGACTTCCAGGGCGACCAGTGCCAGTACAGTGAGTGTTCCCACTGCAGGTTTAGAAATGTTCAAATACTTCTGCTGACCAATGAGGGACACAACAATAAAGTCAGTCAGTATCATTACCTCTAGTTGATGTGGCTGGTAAGCAGTACACTTACGTGTGTGTGTGTGTGTGTGTGTGTGTGTGTGTGTGTGTGTGTCTGTGAGCAGGAAGCTGTGAAGGCCACTGCCTGAACAAAGGCACCTGTCTACAGAGTGAAAATGGCACCAAACTGTGCCGCTGTCTGTCTCAGTACACTGGCAGCACATGTGAGATTGACAAGTGTCACTACTGTCGCGACGGCGAGTGTATCCCCAACAGTTTTACATCTACAGGGAACTTCACCTGCCGGTAAGAGCACACAAACGGACACACGCAAACAACCAAACGTACTCAAGCAAAGTTGTCTAGTCTTTCTCATTGCTGCTTTTTCTGTCTTCTGTAGCTGCACAAATGGTAGAGTCCAACCCAGCTGTTACACATGTGATACAAATGAGTACTGTGCAAATGGCCAGTGCTCTATAAACCCCATCACCCGCCTTCCAGAGTGCAGGTGTGGAGCAGTGTTATCATCTATAATTGTTCATATTTGAGTCTGAATATCTCCACTGTATCATTCCATACCTGCCATATCTCCATTTCCTGTCTTCTTCTGTGTGTGTAGATGTTCACCTGGCTGGGCAGGGCATCGCTGTGAGTCCGTTGTCAACAGTGGCAGTGGCTCAGGATCAGGAGCACGTAAGTTGACACTTCCACCTTGACAACAGTAATGGAAGATCATTGAATTGGATGCGATTGAGGAGGACATGATGCTAACAATGTTCCATGCCTGTGTGTGCGTATGTGTTATGTAGGCACAGCCTCCATAGTGATCCCTCTGCTGCTACTGTTGCTGCTGGTCCTGCTGACCGCAGGAGCGTTGTTCTGGTATAGAAGGCGGATGAGAGGGTGAGTAACAGTAACGCATTCAAAACAAGAGACAGCCGTGACCTCTTTTTACCTTTGTATTCCCTCTTTCTTACCCTTTCTCCTCCTTCTTTCCTTTCTTCCGTCTGTACTTTTCCTCTCCTCTCCGTAATGGCATCTCTTCTGCTCCTCAGGTCTAGCCGGCCCGGCAAAACCGGCTCCAGGCGCTTGCGGTAACGGTTGCCAGGGTTACACTTTCCTTCCATGCCCTCATTCAGTTCTGCATCCTGATGCTCTCTCTTTCTCTGTCTTTCCCTTACCCATAAGTCTTGGTTGCTGTGAAGTGTTTGCTTCCTGTGGTGAATGTCGCTCCATTCTCTCAGATGTTGATGGGAGCTGTAGTTCATCCAGCTCCTGCAGTCTATCTCTTGTTTAATTGCCCTCTTCAGAGCGGCCCCGGGGCAGATCTATTGAAAGGATGCGTTGAATAGATCTGTCTGTGTACTATCCAGTGCTGTAGATCTGTCATGCTGTTGTCCATCATATTGTGCCATGTTGTACTTACTGTACTGTGCTGTGGTTTGTATTGTGATAGTGTCTCTCGTCATGAGAGTTGGACAGTGTGACAGCATTCTTCCAAGCTCAGACTGGAAAATGCAACGTGAAAAATCCAGCATTTATTTAAATGTAGATACCATTGCCGAGGCAGATATCCATAATTGTGGTCTTAAATTATAGTCTGTATATTAACAGTCCTGTATCCAGGTCCACTGCGTCTGGATCTGTCAAGGGCTCCATGAATGCTGGGTTTGTGTTTGTGCCTGTGCTGTGGCTTAGTTCCCTCAGCCTGGATGGTGGTGAGAGTCATGTGATGCCCTTCCCTCCCTTCATAATGTGGCTGTGTCCCTGCTTGCACTGTTTAGGCTTTTATAACCTTGAATAAGACACAGAGGTATGACGGTGCCCTTAATATTTTGTGCAGGGCAAAGGGCTTCCAGCACCAAAGGATGACCAACGGGGCCATGAATGTTGAGATTGGGAACCCTGCCTACAAGATCTACGAGGGCGAACCTGATGACGACGCCGGGGAGCTGCTGGACGCAGACTTCACACTGGACCCAGACAAGGTAGAGAGAAATACCAGGCATGCATATGGAACCAGACATGTCATAGCCTCTGCACATGAATATAATATCTCATGGATGCTTTTTGACCCTTTCCAGCCCACTAACTTCACAAACCCAGTATATGCCACTCTGTACATGGGAGCTCACAACAGTCGCAACTCTCTGGCGAGCACGGATGAGAAGAAGGAGTTGCTATCACGTGGAGACGAAGAGCCCCTTGTGGACCCCCTGGCATAGACTGTACATTGGCCCCGGATCACGCTATTCCAAACACACTCATCTTCTTGCCTTTTAAAGAAAACGAAAAAACGAAACGTGAAAAAAAAAATCGCTAAAAAAGTGTGAGAGAAAATTGATTAAAAAGTGTGAACAATGTATAAAATGTACAAAAATGAAGGACTACTTTTGTATGTGATTGCAGTATTATATTTTGTTCTTTTGAGATTCCTCTGGTCAAAAACAAATAACATTTTCTATGAGAGATTTTTAATTTGTCCCTTACCCTTTACCTAAATAGCCACTACCTCTGTGCAAAATGAAATGGAAACAAGAAAATCAGAAGAAAAGATGCTATCATTGGAGCAATTTTTATTTTTTATTTTTGTATGAATTGTATAGAAAAGAAAAACATTGTTCCATTTCACCAGTGCCAACTGTTTGTTGTTTGTGTTGACTTTGAGTGGGAAAGGCAAAAACTCAAAAGTTTTCTAAAGCGGTACATATGTTGTCTTGCTGGGTTTCTTGGCGAGATTGTCAGACAGATTTGTGACAGCACTGTTTGTGTATAGCACATGTAAACTGTCAATACCAGACTACAGTACAGATACTGATAGTATTTCCACAGAATTTGTTTTTCTCAGAGAACAATGTTCATGAAATGATTGTGTTGTCTTCCTTGCACAGAATTCATATTTTACGGTGTGGTGTATACTGTAGGCTTTATACCGTAAGATGTAAAAACAGTTATGTTTGGTTTTATCACATGGTATGCCCGTTGGAGCCCACGTGTTGCTGAAGGGAGAGGATGGGAGGCGTTTCCCTGTGTGATTATGGAGAATGAGGAAGTTGGTTGTGGGTTACACATTCCAGGCTAAGTGGTGGATGTTGTACTGTACTTTACAGGTGTGAAGAGATGGTACAGGTGAATGCCTTCATGGGGGGGGGCAGCCCCGCGTGCATGCCAAGACCACAGCTTGCTAGTAATGGGAGGGCCATAGCAGATACAAGACTTTGATTGACAGTGTCATGTCTGCGCCATTTAGTTGTCTGTCAAAAGGGTCTTCCTTCAGAAGGGATTCTGCAATTGCGGTAAAATGGAAGGAAACAATGATTGAGATGGGTCTTTTGCTTGTCTTTTATTTCTCCAGTACATTTTTTTTTTGTGAAGACCAGATAACATCCATCTGGCTTTGTGAGTAGATTTCCCGGCCTACCTTTAGAGGATCGGAGTCTGTACGTTCAGTTTTGTAATGTCTTACGTGCATTATGTTCATTTGGTCCTTAGCGTTTCTCTGCTCTTCTTGAGCTCTTTCTTATCTCTCACTCTCCTCTGTGCCCTACTGCTGCTAATGCTACCATTCTGGTCGCTCTGACACGTCCTTACGCTCAGCCTGTCCCAAAATGCTGCTTCCGTCAGAAATGTGTCAGCCATATCTTAATGCATGTGAAAAGTAACACCAATCTTTAATGTATCTACAATAACAAGCCTTTATTTTGCTTACCTGTCAGTGTTATTTTATGCTGTTGTATGGTTTGTCTTTGAGAGTACAATCATTTTACCTAAAGAACATTTTTGCAAAATCATACATGCATTTTTGATTAGTCCTTGTTTTCTGTTTTTTAATGATAAATGACACATAGCTTTTCTAGTACACGATGCATGGAGGCTCAGACTTTCTTCTGTAAAGAGAATAATGTTTAATTTTTGCTGGAGTACTTTACAAACTAAGTAACAGATATTGTTATAATTAAAATTTAAAAAATTGTACAGAAAACAAACACTTGTGTTCTGTGTTTTTTCTCACAACGTGCTGATAAAGTGAAGAATACTGATGAGTCGCTGTGGGTTGGTTTAATCCTTTATTAGGCATAAAATAAAGATACATTTATATATGCTGATTTTATTCTTATACTATTATAAACTGAAAAACTTTATCAACAAAAAGAAAACCCTTCATTTAAGAAACTTCTTTAATATGTGAAGATAATACATGTTGCTAAATCATAAACTCTAAAGCTGTAAATGCTGTCCCAAAGCAACATTTACTGATAATATGAAAAAGAGAGACAGCATACAATAGGATGTGCATTGCAGAAATTGCTTCTTGTAAATATTCATCTTCATTTGTTTATGTGAAAACAGCTCTCCTCAGTCTTCATTTGATGCCTTTAGCCTTCAGCTCCTCTCGGACTCTGCTCAGGTAGTCGGGGTCAGGATACCCAAAACTGTGCAAACAGAGTACGTACAAGGGTTCATATATAAGTAGAGTTGACTTGACATTAAAAAAAAGTATATCTTCAAAAGAAAGAATCTAGAAGTTTTGGCTACTGTACTTCTGTGGTCCTCCTGACGTTGAGGTCTTGTGGTGAATGTCGTTCCAGGTCACCTGGTTCTCCATCCCAGTCGTTCTGGACATTCCAACTGTGAAAATGAGTTTCTGGTCAAACGCTTTCTTCAGCAGGTGCAGCACATTGTTGCCCTCTTTGTTGTTTGGCAGATATGCTGTTCTGGAAATACCAGAGTAGTACTTTCCAGGATTTGGATGCTTTTTCTGCAGAAAGAAAGCAAAACGTAGAATTAATTGACAACAAAGTTACAAAAATGTCTGCAAATATTTAAATCAAGACATTTACCGTCTGTATTCCAGTTGGAATATCATAGTTGATGATTATAGTGCCGCAGTCTCTGAATCCAGGAAGGGATGTGATTTGTGACTGAGCTGACATTTTTCCATGTGGCTGGTCTCCTTCTACCACTCCAAAGACATCTTTGCATACAGGACAGATGGGTCCCATGCTTGCCTTTGCCTGTGCCAGGCAATCCTCACAAAATTCATGTTTACACTGAAGCTGTTTCTTATTGGTAAACACATCCATGCATATTGGACAGTTTTCATCTTTCCTGCCGGCTCCTGTTGCTCCCCCTCCTGTGGGAGCCTCAGTGTTGTCCATGCTGTGTCCTGATTGGCCATTCAGCACAGGTCCCCTGGAGGCCCCACCTGGCTCATAAACATTGCCGAAGCTCATCTGTGAACCGCTGAACCCAGTGGCACCAAGGTGTTGGTTGAACTTCATCGGTGATGTGGCAATTTTCTGGTACAGATGAAGAAGAGCTCTGACAGCATGACTCTCCATTGATGCGTTTCCTCCAGATCTTTTGTGGCAAGCTCTGACTTTGACTTTGCCTTGACTGATGTCTGATACCACAAAGTCGACACCAAACTTATCTTTGATCTTAGCTACATGTTCATTGTAAGAAGTAGTCATCAGACTCCAGTCGTCGTCCTCCATGGTTAGACCAGCATCAACAAGAGGGTCTTTGATGCTCATGCCAATGTCTTGAGGTGCCCACATAGACTCTTCAGCAGAAGTGTTGGTATTTGATAAGCTTTTCTGTGTTGCATTTAAGAACTTGGTGACGGCATCTTGACTTTGTCTTGGCCCACATACGGTCACTTCTTCAGAGGATACAGTGAGCAAAAGCTTGCGCTCAGGTCTCTGAATGATTTTCAGTGTGTCCTTCCACTCTTCTGGACCTACGTACTTGAGAGGAATAGTTGTGCCTTCCGATTCACATAAGCACTTCTGGACAAGGTTAGTGAACTCAGAGTAAGCTTTGTCGAGGCCTTCATCTTTCTGCTCTGCTGCAAATATCACAGTCACGTCTGCCATCATTTTAACGCCATTCTCTTTCTCGATACGTTTAAGTTCCTCCTCGTAGACGTGGTTCACGTACCAGAAATGGCCCACTGGGAGAGTACATGCTGTAGAAACTGCTGCTGCTGTGCTGGAACTACTTTGATCCAACTGTTTCACTTGCTCCTGGGTAAAAATACAATGCATCAATTTAGTAAAAAAGCATTAGTTTATTTTATGTAAATAATTCCTACTGATTTACTACACAGTACATACAACTTGTGGCTCTGACACGGATGAAGGAGGACGGTTTGTTGAAGCGTCCGCTAGTATTTGTCTCTCCAGCTCTGGTGTTGTCAGATTAACAGATGTTATTGTGACTGTTTCTTCTGACCCATTTCTCTCTTTCCTGGTCAGTGTTTGTCCAATCAGTTCCTGAATCACACTCAAGACTTTAAAAAGGCAAGACAAGCACAAAATTAATTTGCAAACTGAATTGCAAAACCAGTATTAACACAGGATGCAGCTTAAAAAGTATTGAATTAGAGTCAATATAAACTGTTGGTAATAGATGTGCACTTTAAATGTTGCTTAAAAATTCAAACAAACAGTCATACTGCACCTGGAGTGGGTTTAATCCTTATCACAGCTCTCCCATCTTGTAAGACATTTATAACTTTAATGTCTATTTCTATTTTGCTATTGTTGGCCCAACTCTGAAGAGCTTTCTCCAGTTTTATTTCACATTTACGCGGTTGAGCATCTTCGGACCACTTAACTGAGAGAGTGACTTGAGCTCCAACTTTGTCCTGTGATCAGAAAACAGGTCACAGTTAATGCCAGTGTGTTAAATAAGCAAGATATCAGAAAACCCTCCATGCCATTCAGCTTCAAAGGTCTGGTTTTAAACATGTTCTAGACCATTTTAGAATTGTAAAAACAGCAAACGCACCATGAATGACACCCCTTGCACAGTTTCAAAACAGAAAGAAAGATTGATTTAATTTGTCATACCTTTAAATGATATGCGGTGACATTGAATTTAGCTCCTTAGTTATAATTGTGCTGTTTATTTTTATAATTGTGCTGTTTATTTGTTTAACTAAACTAATATTACAAGTGTACATAGTGTTGCTAACATAGTTGCTATGTAATATAATAGAATAGATTATGACCTAAGTAGATAGCCTCGATACAGCAGAGAACAGGTTGTGGTTTTACTTTCACATACACTTCACAGCAAAACACACAGGACTGTGCTGGAACCACACCTGGATTTCCCACTGTTTCCACACTGTATCAGGTTTAAAATCAAAAACTGCACTTGCGCCAGACAGTTTGAAGCGATAACTAATACTGATCAGACACACACACACACACAACACCTACCTCAGAGCTGGGAAGAGATGTTGAAGGCTGCTGGACATCTCTCCCCTTCTGCTGGACATCTCTCTCCTTCTGCTGGACATCACTATCCTTCTGCTGGACATCTCTCCCCTTCTGCTGGACATCACTGTCCTTCTGCTGGACATCACTGTCCTTATCAATCTATGCCAGCCATGATGGAAGACAGGATATTTAAACACAACTGAACAATCACAAGACAATCGTGGCAATTGATGCTTCAAAACGCAACAGTACATCCCTTTTGAAGACAAGACACTGTAACGTTCACATTAAAGCCACAGCTGTCTTTCGCACCGCCCCAATGTTCCACTTTGGTTTTCAAACTTGGCTGATAATGCAGCTACTCACCTCCATGGGCTCCTCTGTGTCAATGCTCGACATGTTGACGTCGTCTTCCTCCTGTAAGACACAGCAGTGCTTGTTGCAGTCAAGCTGTCAGTTCGAACATTTGGCGTATTTATATAAAAAGTGCTCTGAGAAATGTCACGTCAAACGTCGCCATCGCTCGAGCCAACTTTCGGTTACGACGGGCTAATGCGAACTTGTATCGGGTGTAACTTACTGCCTGCATTTTCAACACAACCTCGTGCCGTGTGACATTATGGTTACTTTCTGAACATACATACGGCACGTAAACATAATGTAGTGACACATATGTCTTACCGTCACCTGGCTCTGCGCTTTGAACGCTGCTTCTTCCGGTTAAATGAAAGCGAAAGTTCTGCAGCTCCGCGAGACACGCGACGTCACACAAAAAGCGCCGCAGAAATTCAGCTGCGGACGTTTCTCTGTTATTACGGTAAGTGAAGTCATAAACAACCGTGTTGGTTTTAGGACAAACAGCTTTGAATGATTTCAACACTCAAGTACAGTTTGGAGGTACGGATACTACCACTTTCACCACAGTTCAGTGGGGAAGACATTGTTTTGACAGCTTTAGTTGCGACATTATAGATCCTGAATAGTAAAAATCTAAATCAGCAAAAGAAATTCTGATATAGCTACGCAGCAGGAAATAAAGTCCTTAAACTTAACCCCACGTTTACCAGCTGTAACATTAAAGTGATGCTCACACATTGATGCATGAATCCTTTTAATCCAATTATATAATGTATTGTTTATATCATTACATTATGGGTTATACTGCATAATAAGTACTTTTGGTACTTACGTATATTTCTGCTAATACTCCCATTAATTCGGAGTGTTCTACATACCTGCCCAATAAAGCTGATTCTGATTCTTTCTACTCAAGTCACATTTTGATTGCAGGACTTTTACTCATAACAGAATATTTCTTCACTGGTAGTTTTGCTTGCCTATAAAATATAGTATTTTTTCCACCACTGCTGGCAAAAAAATTGTGATTTATGAACTTATCTACCTACATCGGACACTATCATTTGCAATTTATTTATTCAATCAGAGACAAACTCTTCATATACTGTAAACCTACAGTATATCTGATATTTAAATACTAAAATCATCCACTGTATATCACAGAATAATTGGGTCTATCTATAACAATTAAAGGAAGGAAGTGACAAAGATACAGCTTAGAAGGGGTAATAAAATGATTTATAAGAATATCATGAATAAAACTGTATTTTGTAGTCCGAAGAAATGATTCCACAAAAGCAAAAAATTAGATATGCAAAATCTGTTTATTTATTGTTGCCATCTTTCAACAAACAGTATCAGATCTGATCCATAACCTTTGCAAATATACACAAAATCAAACATACCATGATTTAATTGTGACATGTGTGTAACAAATACACATCTTGTAGAAAGAAATCATTGCAATTTCAAACACAGTCCTGTGAAATATAAAATAACCAATGTAAGCCTGTCATACGAAAATACTGAAACAGCATTAGCACTTATGAGCAATACTAGTTACTAAATGTAACTGCACTTCAAAGAAGATTCTCTCAGATTTAAACATTCTTGCTGCAAAAAAAAGGAGCAAACAAAGACACAAAATATGGCTTCATCCTTTCTGCAACTGATTATCTTATACTTGCTCCATTCAAAACTATTAATTTAAAACTATTAAGTCTTCATATAGTAAAGTAACCTTCAGTCAATACAAACTTGCACTTCATCTTCAACTCTTCTGTGGCTACTTCAGCCTACTTATCTTTGGTGAGAGTATTGATGTATGTGAATAAACAATTCAGTCCAATTCTATACTATATGTTAATACACAGACAGCAGGGTGGATGCAGGTGAAGGTGCCACAGTGATATTGTATGCAATGGTGGGTAGGAGAAGGCATCAGTGTGAGCTGCAGCAGTGGCACAATGCTAAGTTGAGTGATGACGTCAGCATCATCGTCATCATGGGGCGGCTATGGCAGGTACAGCGGTTCGTCCATAAATCTCAAGTTTGGCGGTTCGACACTATGTTGCTCCCGATAGAGGCCAGCACCATGGCCGCTATATCACCATCAGTGTGTGAATGTGTGTGTGAATGACATCAATCTGTATAAGCACTTTGGGAACTGTTAAGGCTGAAAAGCGCTATATAAGTGCATTTACCATCATTGTACTATGGCACCAGCAAGCAGAAGGACTATTCGGCTTCGTCTTTCAGAGTGAACCTGTAATAAATAGAGGGAGGAAAATCAAATGTTGACTGACGGTCAATTAAATCATCAGCAGTGATATAATTAACGGTGATCAGTAAAGAAGTCATACTCCACCCAAAATGTCCACACAAACTTATCAAACTACTCCTACAGGATAATTAACTTCTCTGCTGTCCATACACACTGTACTGTATACTCAATATGTTACAAATAGTCACTGTTTCTTTCAAATAGGCAAAAATACTCTGATTCAGCCTCCTCAGCATGCCACTGGAGGCCGTGTACTTGTACCACTGTTTGATCTGAGCATATATTCTTTTATATCATGAAAACGACATTGTTCCAAGCTGACTAAAAGCTTGGTTCTCTGTCAGTTGAGGAAACTACAAATTGAACACATGGTGAGTATATCATTTTAAATATTACATGTATAAAATCATTTTAACAAACTTTAATGCAGTCTGGAGAAAGTTCAATCTGCTCTGCTCACCATTCTGTGACACCGGAACTCAGGTCAAGCTGAGCCAACTCGATCTGCACCTAAAGAACAGGAGTGACATGTTAACATCTGTATGAGCAGTGTTTATGCATGTATTCAATGCACTTCAGAGTGAAAGAATTTGAACGCTAGGAACACACATCAAAACTGTCAATGAATGCAATGCAAGGAATGTAAGCCAGGCTAGCACTAGTGTAGAGCATCTGTACAAGTGTTGAGTTACCCAAATCTTAACTAGAGCAGTGCCTGTTTGGGGCGAGGCCATACGGAACCCTAACCCTTCCTTTATAGTTAGTTGTGAGCGTGTTGTGGAGTGGTCACATGTGTCATTCTTAAGACACCTTGATAGTCACTTGTTAGCCTTTGGCTGCTGTATGCGTGTGTATACGGCACAATTTAAGCCATATCAGAGTTGCAGGTGGCCGGTGGAAATACAGCCTCAAACTGACCTGTCCAATGACATCGCGACTCCTGAATGAGGCCGAGTTATTCTTCACTGATACACTGAGGCGCCTGAATCTCGTCTCAGCCAAAGGCACATCATACTCAAACCTTAACAAAATGGACAACGATGATTAGCCATGAACACTAACAAAGGGATTCAGAGATAAAAATAATATAATAATAACCTGCACAGGAATATAAAGATAATACAATTAGCCTTAGTTAATTACCTCTCATTGTATTCTGGGTTAAGGTCTCGTTTCTTCACTGCCGTCTTCTTCTTGGTGGCCTTGCTTTTGTCTGGCAGTAGCATGAGGGAGACATAGCTGTCTACACCATCCTTACCTTGAGCCACCAGGCCTCTGTACAGAGACAAAGAAAGAATATCTTAAATAATTCGACATTATAAAGTGTAAGAATGTTAAAAAGTAATGATATATTAGAGCATATATTGCCACTTTGTAAATACAATGCAATGTGCAAAGTGTGCATTGCTCATTTTTATTTTGACCAACAATGTTTCTTAAAGGGTAGGTTCATAGGTTTTTAAACCAGACCTTTTCTCAGTGTTACTATAAACATGTCTATGTATTTTACTAATTAAGGGTCAGAAACTGAGGTGTCTATCAGGTTATAGTGACGTTATCAGGAAGATGTGCCAAGTAAAATCAATAAAATCTGACCTTTCAGTAGAGCATATAGGCATGTCTAACTATAATGTGAGTATTCAGTCCCTGAGACATAAGATTGAACATCTATACGATTGCCCCTCTGGACTGCTGCAGCATAAAAACTAAAGCTGATGTTGAAGTTGTGCTATGATGATATTTCATGGCAAACAAAGTTGCAATAATGTCTGAATTGAAAAAGCAATAAGCCTTTTATTTATACCAACAGCACATCACTGGTGATAGGCAGTCTGACTGAGAGCATTTTGGCACATTATTTAAGGAGGCACACCTGCAGGCATGGATGATGACGATGAGCTGTCTCTGCTGCGGGGCATATGAAAGAGACAACTTCACCTGCCCATTTCCAGATCCACAGCCAGAAACAGCACAGGGCAGAGTCCCTGCACTGATCAGATCCACCATGTTGGAATCTAGAACCTATTGAAAACAAATTCAGAATAGGAACAGGTCATTATTGATAAGTTGCTGTTTAATAAGCAGCAACATGTCTGTGTGTGTGTGTGTGTGTGTGTGTGTAGGTAGATGTGTTTGCTTTCTCACCTTGAGTTCAGCCCTCAGCAGGATCTGACTCTCAGTTGAGGCTCCATCCAGATAGAACCACTGGTCCAGGACCAGCTGTGGCTTTGCAAGCAGCTCCTTGACAGGAACCACCAGAGATCCCATTGGTTGGTCCCAACCACTGGACAACTGCAATGCAAAAAAGAGAGAATCCAAATTCACTCCTATGTGACTGCTGTTAAAAGTGAGATGCAGGCCCTTCAAACAAATATATGTAAATTAGTATCTTGCCTTTACTACAAGCATCTGTTGTTTAGGGTCATGGACCAGGAAGTAGAAAGACTCGTTCCACTGAGGACTGGTACAGCGATCACACAGCTTCAGAGAGATGATGGAAAATATATGATAGAGTTATGACAGTAATAATTTATTAATCAGACTGACTATAGAACACTGTGGATCAAAAATCTCACTTTGGTTTTGTAGGTTGTTTCACCCAGAACAAGTTCAGCTCCTGCTTTGGGTTCCTTTCCACTCTTCTTCAACTATCAAGGAAGAGAGGCATTCAGGTTTTATTAAATGAGGAAAGATTTTTGTTAACTACTGCACAGTATGTAACTAAACTGCAAGTGACTTACAGGTAATGAATGTGCTCTCTCTATATGGACAAAGAGCAGTGCAGCAGCTGGGACAGCTTTGTTCTGAAAAGACTGGAGAGATTGAAGCTGCAGCACCTGCGACACGGAGCACAGCCAGTCAGGAATGTTCTCTGCATGTTGAAATCTGACTCAACAGCATTATCTAGGCTGGAGACACTTCAATAGTCCTAGAATGATTGAATAAACATAGGCTAAAGCTAGTGGGCAGCAGAGCTGTAAACGCAAGTAAGGACCGACCTGGTCAAGTCTGACTGAATTTGACACTGTAGGAACCCATTCCAATATCAAGTGAACCCGTCCAGACTTCACATCATTCAGAGTGTACCACTGCAACAGAGGCAAAGTCAGTTAAAGAAGCAGGGCAACAACCTTTATACAAGGAAATTACACAATACCCAGAAATGTTCAGAAATCACATGGCACGACTTCACTTTATGAATTGCTGACTAACCTGATCTGTGTACTGGGATCTGATGACCTCATTTAGCTTAATACTGAATCTGTGAACATGAAAAACAGGCAAAGGTTCAACAACAAGATTTCAGTGTCAATGCCTTACGTCCAGAAATAAAGATTTCCTGTGCTGACATTAAGGGGGTATATTAACGCTATTTAATGAACACAGAAGAAAAATAATCAACACCTTGATTAATACACATTCACCCATAAGCATAAGTAATTTTTAAAAGAAACACATGACATGCTGGTCCTCTGTGAACCAATTTGACTCTTGTTCTATAAAATTTGATTTTATATATATATATATATATATATATATATATATATATATACACACACACACACACACACACACAGTGGGGCAAAAACGTATATATGATTCTTACCATGCATATCAGTGTACACAGGACTTTACACACTTTATCTGGAGTACTAATATAAGTGGCTGATTAACCAGCTTTAAGACACACACCTGCCGAGGAAGTCATCAGAATCTAAATCCTTATCAAATGCTTCAAACTTGATCTCCTGGATGCTGTGCCCACTCAAAACCACCTGTTAAAAACAAACAAAAATCCCATATTTGTGCATGCAGTGACATCCAGACAACGTACAATTACTTACTGAAAATACCTCATACCTCATACATTTCATTCCATGTTGGGTTAAGATTCTCCTTGATGACATGACTCTTGAATGCAACTCCCCCCATGTTGATCTTGACATAGGGGTCGCTCTTGCCCTTCACCATGCCCCCCATCAGGTTGTCCTTGGCAACCAGATTCTGGGCCTCCAGCAGGTGAATCCTCAGCAGCCCCTGCAGGACGAAGACTGTAAGAGTTAAAATGCATACAGGAAGTCACTGAGCACACAACATATGTATGTAGCTTGGTAATGTGAAGCTACTATATTATAATGTTTCAGAGTGACACAGATCATCAGGCTTGTGTTCCCTCCACACGGCAGCCAGAAACAGCATCAATACAAGTTGAAAAAAGTTTTTTTTTCCCCCCTCTTGAATAATTATTTCAGAATAATTTCTTTAAGTATAAAATAAACCTTTGTTTACAAAAACAATTAATCCCTACATAAATGGCACTTTGAACAGATGCATATGAGTGCTACTAAAATCTGACATTCTACTGCCTTTAGGAACACATAATGTCACTGTTGTAGGTTAAAATGCCAAGTTGTGTAGTCTAAATTTGGTTTATGAGAACTTGTCTTTTTAATCATTAATAAAGGACCCTCCTTCAAGCCAAACTTCTGTAATAACACAATGGTTGGCATATGTTTTATTTTGAACCTCCTGTTCGGAAATCCTCATTTTTGATTGGAGCTGGCATGAAGTTCCTTAGAACACGCAGCAGATCAACCAGCAGAGGAAGCTGAAACCTCCCCAGCAGAACAGTGACGGGATATTCAAAGACAAGAGGTAGTGGCACATTGGCAGTGGAAAAAAGCTGGGATTAATTTAGGAAACCCAGATGATAGGCTGAGACAGAATCAACTCACTAAACTAGTCACCATCTACTGACTGAGGACAAAATTAACAACTGGCAAGATATTATTGTCAATGTGATCAATTATCAGGCACATAGTTTTGATGGAACCCTGGTCCTGATTTTCATTTTAAACCATTTTCTTGACTGATGCTCTCCAGGAGTGGAGGGCCCTGCACAGTGCTGTACACTGCTAATGGAAGCATTTTCTTATGGTTTCAAATAAGGCAAACATACAAAAAAATCCAAAAGGGACAGAGAAAAAGAACAAATACCGTAAAGTAGGTGGTAGAGGCTAATTATTCAACTTCCACTCTGCTGATCAAAGCATAAACTAAACCCACCTCTTTACCAAAGTCCTGGCTGGGGGTGGTGTGTGGTGGAAGAACTTCACTAGCTTTGGGGATTTCTGCGATCTCTGCTGGCCTCAGGGTGTCAACAGGAAGACTGGTCACTGTTGCGTGAGCAAGGTTGCTTAGACCAGGACTGCACGTGCACATACACATACACACACACAGTGCAGAAATTTAAACACATCTGTTGTTAGGTTTCATTCTATTCTTAAAATTTGTGGATCTTTGAAGCAAAAAGAAAAAGAAAAGAAAAATGGTCTTATTTGCTGTGATGTGGAGCTCACCCTCCTGTTTGCATTGGCTGCGGTTTAAAGTCTCCTTTAACTGCTGCGTCTGACCATGTGGGATGCGCTTCTGGTTCTGTTGGCTCTTTCACCAGCTGAGCAAAATTACACGAAGCTTATGAAAGGTGCAAATAGACAGGTTAAACATAATAACAACTGACTACAATGTGTTGTGACTCACTGCAGCAGCAGGGACCGTATCAGGTGCAGTGTGAACGGCAGCTGGTTCAGTGGGAGCAGCATCTTCTGTGGAGGCTGCAGCATCTGCCTCTGCAGCTTCAGAGTGTTTAAGCTGGCTGGATACCGTAACCAATCTGAAAATAGAGACTGTTGTTACAAGGCACCACAGGCAGACTCTTGACTGGGACTAACAATGGGGAATATTAGCTTTGTTTTTTTTGCTTCACATGGCTACAAATATGCTTTCAACGTGTGTTTTATAAAAGCATTTGCTTGTTTTTCCACCCTCCTGTTCTTGCTCAGAATCAAATAACATTTTTTATTAGAGCTTGTTTATGTTTCAAATGTGCATTTATTGCTTACTTTTCTTTATATTTAAAAAGGACACTAAGTGGATTTGGTGGCTTTTGAATAAAACAGGGTTTTGATGGGTGTATCATCAAAGCAGACACACAACACTCACTTATCTGTTGGCAGATGAGAGCTTTTTGTGTCCTCACTGACTGCTTTGAATGTCTGTTCAGTGGAAATGACCATCCCTTCTTTCTTTGAACCAGTAACAGAAGGCTGCGGAGCTTCAGTCATCCGTGAGCTCAGGATCTGTCAGCAATACATTTCCAGTTGGTGATTCTGTGTATTGGTGACAATGCTAATAATCCTCTGTGTGTGTATTCTCTTACTTTGAGTTCAGCCCTCAGGAGAATCTCACTTTCAGGTAAAGCTCCATCCAGAGGCATCCACTGGTCCAGGACCAGCTGTGGTTCAGAGAGCAGGTCTCTTACAGGGACTACGAGAGATCCCATTGGCTGGTCCCATGCACTCGACAACTACAGACATAAGGACACGTCTGTACTGTCAGTTAGAGGTGGAGATGTTCCTGACTCTGGCAGCGTGCTTCAGATACTCCTTATAAATATTGTGAGACACACGGTACACTCACCTTCATTATGAGCATCTCCTCTCTGGGGTCGTGAACCAAGAAGTAGAATGCCTCATTCCACTCAGGTGATCTGGAGTGATCACATACCTTCAGATAGAGAAAGAGGAGGGGAAGTTGGGCGAGAATATGCAGTATAATCATTGTTTTTGGTAAAGTTTCAGCTGGTATTTTGAACAGCATAATGAAGGTATTAGCATCCACTAATCAAGCATTGTGTCTTTTTCAACACTACCAGTGGGGGGCGCCAAAGTTCAACCGTTTCAAATTCTAAACATAGAAGCTTTTAGTCATTTATCCCATGAAATGTTCAACCATTTACCAACACTGTTTTCTGAAAAATTGTGATTGGGACTTTGTTTCCCGAAATTATTACCTGATTAATGAAAATGAAAAACTTACATTAAACCATGTATGATAATGGCATTCATTAGATGCAGCCTAGGCTGGCATAGCCAGAGTGTGTGTGTTTGTTTAATGTGTTTATTGTCAGTCTCATACCTTGGTTTTGTAGGTTGTGTTACCAAAAACAAGCTCGGCCCCAGCCTTGGGCTCCTTTCCACTTTTCTTAAACTGGACACAGAAACACATGACACGTGACATTATGTAGTTCATATTCAATCTCTGTAATTATGGGAACAATAGGTCGAGATGCAACTTCCCTTTCTTATACACAAATTACACATCCCTGACTCACACCACTGCAACATAAAATCCAACCACAGTGACTGTTGCTCAGCAGGCAGCATCTTCCAGTGATAACTTATAAAAACAAATATCTTAAGCAGTAGAAGAAGGAGTATTCCAATTTACGCCAATAGAGGCTCTGATTATTAACATGTGCTTTCCAAACAGCTGTCTATCTATAACTCCAAGACAGTACACTTATTTTTCAGTGTACAAAATTAAAAGGGACTCACTGGCAATGAGTGTGCTCTGTCCACATACACAAAGAGAAGGGCTGCAGAGGGAACGGTCTTGTTCTTGTAAGACTGGAGGGACTGCATCTGCATCACCTGCAGCACAGAATCAAATTAAAAAAACATCACAATGACTCAGCACTGGCACGCACATTGAACTGAGCAGGGGGTCATATTTGGAATGGTACAGATGTCGGAGGAATAGGCAATGCAAATGCTAAAGATTATAAATGTAGGCATGAATAAGAGAGAAAACATAAGCAAATGCTAGAAAAATTGCACTAACTTGGTCCAGGGTGGCATTATGGGACTGTGCTGGTACCCACTCCAGTATAAGGCGAACACGTCCAGACTTTACGTCATTTAGGGTGTACCACTGAAACAAAGACGCACACTTACTGAATCAAAGCCTATGATTACACCGCAGCAGTAGCTAAGATATAATAAGGCATGCCATCCTAACCTGGTCTGTGTACTGGGAACGGATGACATCTGCCACACTGATTTTGAATCTGCTCACAATGAAAAAGATTTTGCACATTTTTCATTTGTTGCCATTTTCCATAATACAAACACAGTATGCTATATACTTGTAATTTATCTTCATACAATATATCTGTATATCTCTATACATTCTGGGCCTTTAAATACGTCAACCCACTGAATACCATGCTAAGGCAATAATGCCTCCCATTCATAGCTGGATAACCACTTTACACCTTACCTGCCCAGGAAGTCATCTTTGTCCATGTCTTTGTCATACAGCTCTACTTGCACCTCCTGTCCTGACTGAGGCCTCAGCACCACCTGAGAGAACAGTTAAAAATGAGGTGATAAACATGAAGTATTATTATTGTCAACTTTATTTGAAATTGTGCTTAGAGCAAACCAAACTGTGCAGTCCGTCATACGCACCTCATACATCTCATTCCAGACTGGGTTGAGATCCTCCTTGATCACGTTACTCTTAAATGCAAACGCTCCAACACTGATCTTGGCATAGGGGTCACTCTTGCCCTTCACCATACCGCCCATCATGTTGTCTTTGGCAACCAGACTCTGGGCCTCCAAAAGGATGATTCTCAGCAGCCCCTTCAGGAAGTCATCATTTAACTTTATATTGACAGGTTTATTTTTATTAAATGTGTCATGCCTTGTTGCATGCATCTACTACTGTAGATCACTATTTTGTAACATTACCTCACTGGCAAAGCTGACGTCTGGGGATGCATGAGGAGGTTGTGCTATGGCAGGGCTTGGTGATTCTTCCACCTTCTCCTCAATCACATCAGCAGCTGTTTTCTTTACGTCAACATCTTCATGTAAAGGCACTGGAGAGACAATAGTCTCCACAGGAGGAGCATCCACTGAGCTTGACCTAAAATCACAAAAAGTAGCAATAAATAAATTTGAGAGACGAAGCAAAGTTTGCAAAAGAAATGGAAAGTAAGGTCTGACTTTTTGAATTAATGTCATAATTTCTCACCTCAGAACTGTGTCTGTCTCCTGTTTTCGAGGGGCAGGAGAAGGTTCTGATGCTGAACTGACCTTAGCTTTATCAGTGGCACCTGGACATTTGCTAGGAATCAGAACCTGCAGTTAGGTAGTAAGGTATGCAGTCAAAAATAATTATTATTTCACTTCGTTAACTGACTTTGTAACAGTTCAGATTGTAAATATCAATGTTGTGACAACAAGTACAAAATTAAAGAACTGCCTCAAAAGCATCAGAATCAGAAATCCTATAATCGTCTCACAGTGGAGAAATTTCCATTGTTACAGCAAAAGGTGGACAGTGCAGATAAGAGGTATTAGGTATCATGTCTATTAAATAAAAGGAAAAACACAAACGAGATACAGAGAATACGGATAAGAAAGAAACAGAAATATTACAGAGAAACAATTGCACATAGTTACAGAGCGTAAAAGAAATATAGATACAGACAAAGACTCAAAGAGATATTACAGTTTCACAGAGAGATTAGTGACAGAGAAAGAGAAACGTTGAGGACATATGATGAATATGTAGAGTAGAGAAAATGAAAGAGCAACAGACAAGAGTTCTCCCACCTTGAGTTCAGCCCTGAGAAGAACCTGACTCTCAGGTGAGGCACCATCCAGATGGAACCACTGGTCCAGGACAAGCTCTGGTTCAGTGAGCAGCTCTCGGATAGGAACCACCAGGGAACCAATGGGCAAGGTCCAGCTGTGAGAGATCTGGAGAAAAATGATGCAGGGTGTCCCCATTGGAGTATTTATATGTCAGAGATCACATGGTTTGCATCTATATGGCCAATGCTTTACATTACACTTTGATTATGCACTGAAGCCAGCGTACCTTAATAACAAGAACATCTTCTCTGGGGTCTCGAACCAGGAAGCAGAATGCCTCATTCCACTCAGGGGATGTGGTACGATCACACACCTTCAGAGATGCAAGAGTCAGTCAGTATTACTGATATAACAGATATCGTGTCTGTCTTACAATAAAACATAGAACTATCAATTCTAAACTGAATTAAATTTGAGGTCTCACTGTAGTTTTGCGGGACATTTCTCTGAGAGTAATCTCTGCTCCCACTTTTGGCTCCTTGCCACTCTTCTTAACCTGTAGAGCGACAAACCGGCAATAACAATAAAAACATATGTATTATAAACATTAACTGCTTACCTGCACATCATCCTTAACATCAGTAATAAAAAGACTCACTGGTAAGCCATCTGCTCGCTCGATAAAGACAAACAGCAGGCCTGCAGAGGGAACTGCCTTGTTTTGGTAGGACTGTCTGGAAAAGAACTGAAGAACCTGAGGACACAGTGAAGAAGCAGTGAGTATGGATCAAGCCTACCAGAATGGGTCCATTACTTATCTGTGAATACAAACCTGGTCTAGTCTGTCTGACTCTGAGGCTGCAGGAACCCAATCCAGTATCAGGTGAACTCGACCAGACTTCACCTCACTGAGAGTGTACCACTGACGAAGGAAGCAGACTCATTTTAACACAGGAAATGCTGGGTATCGTCCAGACAAGGGAAATACCAACATGCAGAGATCGTAACAGTGAGCCTGTGATGGTGTCAAACCATCAGCTGTTTTTGCTTCTTTTAAAATGTTGTAAAGTCATGTCAACTAAGGACATACACTCCCACATATCCAATAGAAAAAACAAAGACAATAGTAATGAAAACAATTGAAGTGAATGATTTTTCACTCATATTACTGAGATTTGCTGAAGCAGTGGCCAAGACATCAAAACTGTACACAAGAGTTATATACTGCCTAAAACCTTTTCACAGTACTGTGTTTTGGCTTTCATTTATTTTCACTGCACTCTTTGAAGCTAAACATGTAGCAGTGTGTTTGGCAAGAAAACTCCCACCTGATCAGTGTACTGAGAATTGATGATGTCCTTCAGACTGATCTTCAGCCTGTATGTCGGGAAATGTGCAATTAGAATGTATCTCTAATGAATCCACTCATCTTATTTGATAATTGAATTATTTACAGCTGTTGTACCTGCCCATGAAATCATCCTTCATGTCCATGTCTTTATCAAACACCTCCACATGCAGCTCCTGGCCAGGCAGCTGGGTAAGAATCACCTGACGAGTGAACAAAGTTGCAAATTTCAAACAAACTACCTCAAACCGTCCATACAAAAGACATTTATAATTACATGCAAACTTCAGCCACTTCTGTTCTATTTCACAACAGCGACTACAACATTTAATAAAAATGTGTCTTCAATAAAGAGTCTTATGTTATTTACCTCATACATCTCATTCCACGTGGGGTTAAGATTACTCTTGATAACCTGACTTGTGAATGTTTCGCCCCCGATGTTGAGCTTGACATAGGGGTCGCTCTTGCCTTTTACCATGCCCCCCATCATGTTATCTTTCGGAACAAGATTCTGTCCTGCCAATAGGTGAATTCTAAGCAGTCCCTGAAAAGAAATTACAAACACATTAGAATATACGTTTTTTAAATTTATATTGAAAAAGAAAACACAGTCCTAAGTCATAATTGCCATGTCATCCATTACCTCTGTGGCAAAGCTGGGATGAGGGGAGGTCTGCTGGGGCAGCTGTTTGGACCGTCCAGCCGCCAGATTAGATGACACATCAGATGGAATATGTTCCTCATCTAACCACAGGACCTATGTTATAATAGAAAAGAGAAGACACAGAAATAAGCTAAATAAAATTATTAAATAAAATTCTATAGTTAATAACATTCTACATTGTGTTCTTTTTTTATTTTTCCAATATATTTATTAGTGATCAGAATCAGAATCAGCTTTACTGGCCAGCCATGTGTACATATATATATATATATATATACACACACACACACACTATATATATATATATAGTATGCACAGCTTGCTTGGTGAATGAATTGGTCTAATGCAGTGTAGGATTAGTGAATGGGTCCTGCTGCCATTTACCCGGAGAACGGTGTTGATATAGATGCGACTGGCAGATCCAGAGTTGTCCAACTGGAACCACTGGTCCAAAGACAGATTAGAATTGGACAGCAGACGGGACAAAGGGATGGTCAGACTGCCCAATGTCTGCACACGGTCAGCATCCTTCACCTGGGTGATTTAACATGAAGGCAAGATGTAATCAGACCACAACAAATTTGGCTAACAGAATATCAAACACAAAGTTTAGATCAGAGTAGCTGATCTTATGAGTTGTTACCTGAATGTCTATATCCTGCTTGCGAGGATCCTGGATGAAGAAGGTAAAAGCTTCCTTCCACTCTGGATTAATGGTTGTGTAACAAGTCTAAAGGCAAGAATACATAATATGTTTACTAATAGAAATAAACCTAACACAATCTACAGTATTATAATGGAATTCCCCAGTGGATATACCTTGCTCTCTCTAGTGATGTCCTGCACAGACAACTGCACCATGGGATTGGGCTCTTTGTTTCCCTTCTTCGTCTAAAAGATACACAGTTACAGACAAATGTGAATACACAGTACCGCATGTGAACAATGACATTCTTTTGCCAAGAGCAGAGCAATAAATAGACTTATCTACCATTCTGACAACACATGGTTCATGTGAATAATGGTGTGTGGTTACTATAGCAATAGCACAAATAACTAAAAGGAAGCACAGCAACACAGGGCATAATCAGGAAGTACACATTTGCATCGAAAGAAAGATATTCATTTCAAAGTTTCAGTCACTCCTGTTCCCTTTCGTGTGTGATATGACTGCAGAAATTAGTATAATAGCAAATGTGTGTTTAACGGCCATGGATAAAGTTAGCCACACTCATCTACACTGCAATGGAGCAAACAGGGTTAGAGGCAACAACTTTGTGGAATATCAGACAGTTGGCAGCTACAGCTTAGCCTGTTCAACCACACACAGGAAGCAGCTCTGAATGTGGGCAGAGAGGGTAGAGATGGTTGACTCACAGGAAGAGCCTCAGCCATGTCTAGATATACAACCAAGATGGCAGAAGATGGCAGATCACCAGCCTTACTAGTGATGCTTTCATTCCTCTTCAGGATCTAGGGGAGAATTGCAAACAGTTTTTAATTTTATAGTAAACATTCGACACAAAGACAGAGTGCGCTGAACAGCACACAAAAATCTATTATACTCCAGAATCACCTAAGAGTAATGTATCAGTGGAAAGGGTTGACTCAAACCTGCTCTAGTCGATCAGTGCTGGGCAGTAAGGACAACCACTCAAGTCTGAAATGAACCTGTCCTGTCGGAGTGTCTTTCAAAGTGAACCACTGGGAAGACAGTCACATGCGTGTATTTAGAATACAAAGGTCAAAAAAATTGCTTCTCCAAACTGTGACTGAAATTATAACAGCTTTTTACTTACATCATCGACAACTATGGATTTCTTCACAATGCCCAAATCCAATTTGGTCCTATATGGAAAGACAAGTCAAAAGAGCAAATACTTCCATCAAAACAACAGGACCATAGCATAGAAGGCAGACATTTAAATTTAAGTAAAACAAAAAAAAAGTTAGTGTACTTTCTCCAACTGGCCATGAAAGATGACAATGCAAGATTCAACATAGGCACACAAGAGACATGAACTGTGAATATGTACCTGCCCAGGAAATCATCCTGGTCTGGGTCTTTGTCATATACCTCCACCTCCAACTCTTGACCAGGCACTTCATGGACTATGACCTGATGTATCAGACACACACAAGGACATGAAGACTGACAGAGGGACTTGTATGGAAGCTGGCTGAGGCCTCATGTGACCATGAATGAAAATGAAACATTCCCGGTGCTGGAACAGTCTAATCCCTCCAATACAGGACAAAGTGAAATAACATATGATTGAATGAATGAGTCTTCCAACACCTGTACACACAGAGTAATGATTTCAAACTTTCCATAAAACTCTCCATTCTTCTTACCTCATACATCTCTTGCCACTTGGGAGAGTCTGTGTTGTCAATGTGTTGGGAGGTGAAGCTCTGAGGGCCCACTCTCAGTATGGCATAGGGGTCAGACAAGCCAGCCATGACCCCTTTCACGTAGTTGTCCTTGGCTGCTAGGCCTTGTGCCTCCAGTAGGTGGATGCGTACCACACCCTAAGACAGAAGAAGAGGGACGAAGATGTAATATGTGTGTCAATATGTGTTGACAGAGAGGGGAAGTTATACAATAGTCTCCCCTCTCTCTGTAGGTGCATATTCAGGCTTTACCCTGGGCAAAGGAGAGCGTAGTTGGGCCAGATGCAGATCTGGAACCAGGGGGACAACCAGGCGGTTGGGCAGCACCAAGAAGGAGGCAATGGCATCCATAATCATGCTGTCAGACATGACACTGAGACAAAGAACAAACAGCATTTCAGTGGAAATGTACTGCTGTATTTCCTATATCATTTATTATTCATTGTATGCTAAAACCACCACATTAATTAAATATTGTGAGGTTGTGTTTATTATAAGGTTGTGGCTATTGCTAATGTGTAAACCAATGAAAGGCTATTCCAGCATGACTCACTTCAGTCCAGGGATGTCCAACATATTAGTCAGTCCAGTCCAATTGATGTCTAGTTTCTGGGAAGAAAAAAAAACAGAGGGACATACTGTATGTCGCAAATCCATCAGGACTGATGAGAAATCAATAGCACGAAAAGCATACAAGACTATACTGAGACACATGATAGTCACAGGAACGGAGATTGAGGGACAACAAGAAAAGGACAAATAGAGGTGAATGTATATGGACGTACAGGTCGACGGATGAAAAACATGGTGACTGCACCCACTATGGGCACATCTCCAATCAGAGGCTCCAGAATGACCCGCATCATCCCATGTAGCTAAGGACAGAGAAGCAGAAAGGATGGACTAATGCTTACAGAATGCCAGATTGTCTGTGTATTTCAGTTATCATTTTAGCTAGGCAACATCTTTGTACTGATGACATGTTACTCTGTAATTCAGTCAATAATACTGTTAAGCTAGAATAAAAGAAGACAGACCTGTATTCCTTTGACTCCAGCTTTGCAGAAGTACCTCTTCACCTCAACGTTAATCTCTACATTGCCAACATAGCTGAGGACACGAGAACAAAAATGTCATCTGCAATAATTCCTTCAAAAAGCTGTAAGACAGAGGTGGCGGCGACATGCTGGTCCAAAGAACAATGGATAAACATTCACCTAATATACAGATCGAGCAAGACTTGTCCTTTGTCATTCTCTGTGTGCGCCTTGATCCCTACAACCTTCATGGCCTGGAGAAAAAGAGAAAGCACATTTGTTCGCACAATATAAATGGCATGGGTCATTTGTGTGACTCTATGCTATATCATAAGTAAGCTGTCAGTGGCATCACCTTGTCTCCCATGTCCACCTTTGTGAAGCTGAGGGTCTGGAGGTGGGTGCTTGAGGCTCGGATGGATGGAGCAATGGTTTCCACCAGCAGCTTCTCCATGTATTGGCCAACAAAAGGCCACACTTGCTGCAGGACCTAGTCAGGCCAGCAACGACATGGTTATACAAGCTGCTTTTATTAGTAAGACACATAACATAACATAATATGCAATGTGCATCCCTGCAGCCAGAGATGACTTCTTTAAGTAAACTTTGTCGTTTTAGCCACAAAACCATCTGTCAGATTCCTTGGCTTCCGTAAGCAATGACTGAAGAATGGCAGAGACAGCTGTAGCCAGTTGAGTCTCCTCAGCTGTTAGCCATCTACTTTGGCTTTACATATACTACAATGAATCCTGTGCACTACATGTGCTCACTTTTTACAGAGTCTTTATTCCTACAAGGGAAATACCAAAAGCAGAGGCACTGTTTGCTTGTGCGCTTCTGTGACCGTGAGCCCCCCCCCTCCCCTCCCCCAGAGTCGGTTAGTCTGGCATACGTGTAGAGTGAGTCATCAGCCGCCTGCTCCTGTGGAGGATGAAGCCTTCTGAGCAACAAGGGAATCTGCTGACCGCCCCTCCAGTAACCAGTCTCAAAACTCTGCTTTGTCCGACGCTTAGATCTCGAGGTCTTGTTAGTATGAATACTTTTATTTCTGTATGTCTTTATTATTGGCACTAGTTTCTCTTTGCTAGAAGAGCAAAGAGGGTGGGGGGGACAATAGCTACAGTTTTATTTAGTTTAAAGGGCTGGGCTGCTCCTCCCCTTTCCTGAGAACTAGACTGCAATGAAATGGAAATGTTGAGAGGGTTGCCTGGCGCTGGGCCTGCTCTCTGCAGTACAGACACAGCGCCCACACTAGTGGAGGCGTGGCCTTTTCTGGATCATTGCAGTAACAGCAGCAGCACTACAATCCATCAGCTAGCAGCAGCTATTAAAGTAGCATATTCTACAGAGTGTCAATCAGCACAACAGCTGGGCAACTGAACAGAGAGACGTGTGTGTTTGCTGTGGGCTTAGTAAAGGAAGAATGACTGGTGTGTTTGTGCAATGTCACAATGGTGACAAAGTGACATAGAAAACCACTGTTACCTTATTCAGCCACTCAACCTTCTCAACATCTGGAAAGTTGACCTAAAGGAAAGACACACTATTAGGCTACATATTTATCGGGTGCATAGAACCTGATGAACACACAACAGGATATGGAAATGATTCAGCCATTGCTGGTGAAGGTCTGGAAATATCATCAGTAGCGCTGTTGAGATCATCCAGTGCTTTTTGCACCAGGTTTGAGACTAAGCAAATATTTGCAAAAGCAAAAAGAAAAGCAGATAACTGCAATAGCTGTCTATTCAAGGGTCACTTTGAATGATATAGCTGGCTATTAGTTGGTTTATCCTTGACAATAATATAAGTGCTTGAAATGTCCTTGCAATTCATATGAACTCTTAAGAGAAAATTCTCACACACATCTTTTGTTATGCATACTGGAGGGCAATATAGATAATGGAGATGCCCCTTTTTGAATACTTTGGGAGGAGCATGCATGCTGCGTGGTTACGCAAGGAATCACTGGAAATCAATCACTCAATACTCAAAAAGTATTTAATCCACAGGACCCTCGTTTGGGTGTGGCTAGATGTTCTGAGTGATTCAAAGCTATTATACTCCTTACACATTTTCCAGCCACCTATAATTAGAATTGCATAAAGGATTAGAGGATTTATATGTTGTTGCTGTTGCACTGAAACCGGACTATCACGATAACGCTTTGAAACAAGTTCAGTCTTGAAATACAAACACACACATGCAGCAAATCTTTGCAGGCGTAATGTGGGAACAAAGTGCTAGATATAAAATGAAGGCACATGTGCACGCCTGCTTGCACGCATTAGGAACATTAGAAACATTAGGAACATTAGGAAAAGCCGTTTTAAAAAAAGGAAAGAAAACAGACTGCCCTCAAGAGCCGTGTCTGTATCTTAATGCATATAGGGAGGAGGGATTTATGGGAAACATTTCCATGAAGCCTTTCTGGTTGGTTGCACCATGATAGCATAGAGACAATTCCAAACATTCACAGAAAAACAGTGTCCACAAGTTTAACATCCTGGAGTGATGTCATATTAGCTAAAAATATCGTAAAGGCTGTGCTTCGGCTGGTTTACTGCTTTTATGCTATAATGTTATAATGTTATAATGTTATAATGCTATAATGTTATAATGCTATAATGTTATGTTATGATGCTATAATGTTATGATGCTGTGATTTTGGAGTTCACTTGCTATGGGTAACGTGAGGTTACTCCAGGTCAAAGTGGGTTCTGAAGGAGAGAACAGGGTTGTTTTTGTGTGTGTGGACAGCAAACACGCTGACGGTTGTACAGTCATCTCTTACCCAGGCAGGAAGGTCCCGCTTGCCCTTGGACCCCTTCGTGGTGGTGTACTCCTCCTCGTTGTTGAGGAACTGTATGGCTGACCTCAGGCGCTCCTCCTTGGCTTCTCGGGCATGTTTCCATCCCGTGTAGATCATCATCCCGAACACCAGCAGGCTGGTGCTGACCCGGTAGTAGCCGGCCAGGTAGACGGGCAGCAAGGCTCCCAGACATTTCCCAAACGTCCAGAGCACCGCGACGGCGCTCACCCCCTTCGGCCTGGCAGCCTGCGTGTCGCCGGCGATCAGCGCCTTCTTCTCGGGGTCGCCTGCGCCCGGAGCCGCGGCGCTGCCGGGCTCACTCGGCGCGGGTTTGTCGGGCTGCATGGTGGCGACTTCGGAGGCCAAGAAACTCTCGCTAACACAAAAACACTCCGTTCGAATGTGTGTTGGACAGGACCACGGTGTTAGTCTAAGCTGTGAGCCAACTCACCGCGCGTTGCCCTCAGCGGGCATCTTCTGTTAACGCTACGGACGCGTGTAGTTCTGTGAGCGTTGAACTGCGCTGCTTTTACTGAAGTTCGGGTGCAGGAGAAGTGGCCGAGAACAAGTTCAGCTCCTCAGCCGGACCCGTTATGTGGAGGAGGACACGCCCACCGACTGAAGCAAAAAAAAAAAAAAGAAAAAAGAAAAAACCCACAAAAAGAAAAAAAAACCCTCTTTGACGCTTTCGCTGCTGCGGCAGGACGCGTCATCACATTTGTAGTAATTGTCGTTATTACTGCAGCGTGACGGCGTCAGGCGCAGAGAGGTAACGTGCACTGGAACGTTACTGTAGCTGTCTGACGAAGCAGAGCAGCTGAATCTCAGAACACACCAATGCTGCTGCTGCTGCTCCAGTTGGCTGTAAAAGCAGCAGGCGTTGCTTTCTTCTCTAATCCCTAAATCCGACCGTGCTTATAGCTAACAAACACCAGAATAGTCCACTTGTTTAAAGAGCCACTCGGATGTGAGGCTACTGGAGCAGCTGGTTTTATATTCAACTTCACACAATGTGACTCCAGCCAACATGAGGCACGTTTACCTCACAGGAACCTGTCTGTCTCTCTGTGTGCCTGAGTATTATCTTACCTGTGTGAGCTGTGAATGCAAACAGAAAATGACAAAACAGAACAACAACAATCCCTGTCGGGTGTTTTTTGTTGTTTAATGTGCAAAGTACCAAAGTTAATGTACACAAGCGCATTTCCACAAAGATTTAAACACAAACGGCTTCCACAGTGTCCATGTCCCCACCAGGACGCCGCCGCAGTCTTGCAGAAATGGTTCAAACACTATGGATGACCTCACGTATTTGCAGTTTGTCACCATTTTTGGTGTCACGTGTTTGTTTGAAAAGGTTCCTTTGGTACAAACGCTGCTCACAGGTCAGCCAGTCTGTAGGAAATATGCATTTGTGATGTTGCTGTAGAATAGAGTGAGGCAGGCTGAACAGAGCAGTCTTTCTCCTGCCCTCTGGTGGAGATTACAAGTGTCTATACCTCACCGTTACAGGTACACGGTCACTGGTCTCATCTCATGTTGCCACTGACCATCAGCTAAAAACCCATGTTCATGATGCTACAATCTGACCCATGGGTACTACAGTCCTGAAATTAATCAGTTAGTGAGGCAGAGTGGTGATCCTCATGCTCTGACTCGCAATGGGGTACGACACCATCGGGGTGGTGGCGTGACTCATGGTGATGCCAGGCAGAGGCTGCGTCATGGACACTGCCACGGGTGCCACAGATACAGCCACAGGTGCCATAGAAACAGGTGGTGCCATCCCTTGGGCAATGGTCTGTACAAGGGCGGCTGAGAGGGGGGTGATCTCAGGGTTGAGGTGGGGGGGAGGGGCTGTGGGTGGGGCAGCATTAGTCGGGGGTGCTGCAGGGGCACCGGTGGGAGCTACCAGGTCTTGCTGGGTGACAGGCCGAGGCTGCAGGCCAGCGCTGCTCAGGGTGGTGTGAGTCTGGGCAATGCCATGATTGTAGGAACTTACTGCGCCCACAGGGGGAGCCAGACTCTGCTCAGTGGGTGCAGGAGTGGAGGACAGCGTCATCACCTTGGCTTGATTTCGGAACTGGGCGTTCTGCTCCAGAAGAACCTCATTTGTGGCAATGAGATTTGAAACCTGAGAAACACACGAGACATTAATAACAGAAAAAAATGATATGGACTGGATTCCAAAAGTCCACTGCCAAACACTCAAAAACAAAGTTCTAATGGAATTATATATATTTTTAACTGCATTAAATACATTATGACCACTTTAAGTATACAATTAAATAGTTTACTATTACATAATTTCTTAACATTTAGTATGTCCACCAACTCCCGTGATCACAGCTTTTGCTAGTTAATGATTCTAGTTTGTGCAGAATGAAGCAGCCTTTACTTTTGCCAGTGTATCTGTGTCTCATGATGTTCCTAAATATATTCATTTGGGTTTGTCAGGTGACTGAAGCGAAAACCCTTCCGATGTCAGCTGTTCCTTGACTTAAAATGGGTTTGTTTAGGGTCATTACTGCTCAAAAAATAAATCCATCAGAAGGAATAACATGCCTGTGCAATCATGTAGTAATCATGTAGTTGATCCTGTTCAAGTTACAAAGAGTGCACTGCATTCATTACAGCATTAATCGCTCATGCTGTCATCTCTGCGCATTAACTCGCCTACTACTTCCTTAAACTTTGTTTCATCTGTAAATAACACTTTCGCCCAGTCCTAACCACTGACTGGTCCATATTAACCCTTCACACTGTCCTATCCCTACACAACAGAAAAGCAGCCCCTTTTCTCAATGAATAATTTATTATTTTAATAATTCATTATTTTGTCCAAACAAAATGGCAGAAAACTATGTATTTTTATAAAAAGGTTCCAAGATCATGTCTTCAAATTGCTTGTCTTGTCTGATCAACAGCACAAATATATTTTGTTTACAATCACAGAACATCAGCAAAACCTTACATTTGAGAGGCTGGAACCATCAACTGTTTGGATGTTTCACTTGAAAAATGACTCCAATGTTTCTATGGACCGACTAATCACGTCATCAACTAATTGTTTCAGCTCTACTCCAAACCTCTGGTCCCAATAGCTGTTCAGTTCACTTTTCCACTTCACAAATGTTTGCTTGATATGCCTTCAGATGCTGTGGTAAAATAAACCTTACCTGTGATTGGGCAGTGAAATATATTAATATTCAACTGAAATCCTTATGACTAAAGTTGAATTTAACATATTGCATTACACTGACAAATGTGAGTTACTTTGCACACCAGTGAAGCTGGTATTAGTTGTTAAAAAGACAAATCAGATGTGAGTTTAGATTTCACTGAAATACAATACAACCCCCATCTCTCATTCTAACCTGCTTCTTCAACTCTTCCACTCGCTTCCTCAGAAGAGAGTTTTCTTCCTCCAGGAACCTGTAATCCAGAGGACGTGGCGGCAAGGCGGCTTGAAGTCCCAGCTCATAATGCCCACCTACACTCCCATCTGCCAGGCGCAGCCCCTCCAGCCGCCGCCTCTTGAACTGTAGAGCACTGTGGTCCATAGAGGCCTCCAGGGAACTGGCATCAAACAGCCCACTTTCAAGCAAAGGGTCATACACCGAGCACGAGCTCCTGTCATAACGCCGCTGCCCTGAAGAGCTTATGGACAGACAACCAGTCATCCCACCTACACCTACTCCCCCAACTCCTGAGATAACTGGATCTCTGCAACCACCCAGGCTGGGGCAACCCATCCCCATCATATTACTTCCACCTCCACCTCCCACAAGTCCCTGCATTCCTCCACAAACACCTCCTCCACCACCACCTATGCCTCCCACAGCATTCACCATTCCACTGGCACCTGGCCCCACAACACCACCCACTCCAACCCTGGAAGGCTCATATTCATAGTCTTTTTTGACATGGCGGAATTTACATTTATTGCCCCTCTGGCACTCTCCCTTCAGGAAATCTCTGCAGATAGGGACCTCCCCACGGCTATGGGGGAGATCCATAGGGGACAGGCCCAGTCGCGCTGCAACTTTCCCTCTTAGTCTGAGGGGTAGCTCTCCTGTTTTCTTGTAATAGTCTTCATCCTCTTTAGATCCATGGACGAAGCGGCAGTTGGAGCGCATGCACTCCTTATTCTGGTGGTCATGACAGAAGATGAATTCATTCTTTTGCACTCCCAAGTCTGGCACCTCATTGAAGTCTGGGTGTCTGAAGCGGCAGCGCTTCCCTCTCTTGCAGACATTGCGTATGAAGTCCCTGCAGACACCGTCCAATGCCAGTCCTGCACCTTGCCCCCCACCTCCACCATTGCCACAGCTGTTGCCATTTCCGAGCGCCCCTCCTCCCCCCATGCTACCAGATCCAGAGACGTTGCCTCCAACACTTCCTCCTGAACCTCTGCCCTCTGCCGAGCCCCCTGCCAAACCAGACCCAGGTCCTCCGTCGTCGCCCAGACCACCAGCACTCCCGCCACCACCTGACAGGTAGGAACTGTCCCGGTCAGGCATGGCGCTCGGCCCAGCGCGAGGAGAAAACAGCACTCATGTGTAGTGGGGGGGGGGGGCTGACGTGACCTGGCAACCATTCACATACACAGGTAGAAATACAAGTCAGTTATTGCTTTTTCACTGGAGTAGCGCAATTTCTTATTCAAAGCTGTGCAGGGCAAAAACATAAACCCAAGTTTACAAGTACAGGAGAATCTGGATATGAAAGGAGGACGGGAATATATGGTTCAACTGGATACGGCGAGGGCTAAAATATTAGCAGGTAAATAATAAATAGCACAGGTGGTGTTACTGATTTGGTAGCATAACAAGAAATGCATTGATGTCACGCAAAGCTAAGCTGAATGCACAGGCTAGCTGTCGGCGAATAAAGCACTCTGTCGTCACCTGTAACCTAAAATGACGGGATCGTAGCACCATCTTAGCTTTGGCGAACGCTCTCTGGCTAACAGGCTAAATGCTAACGTTGGCTTACCAAATAGAAACTAGGAGCAGAAACCAGAGAACGGAAGCGCAGCCGCATGCAGAAACGTCTCGCTGTGCTTCTCTGAAATGTACACAGCTACAGCTGCTAACAACCACCAGGCTTGTGGTTTGTTGTGGCAATTCCTCAAGCCCCCCGTTGCTGTTCACCACATTGCGCACCACAGCTTTCATTACCAACGAAGAAGACACAGATGACTTCTCTGTTTCCTTAGTGTTTTTCTGCCCTCTAGTGGCAGCAATAGTGAATTGCACTGAAATACGTTGTTTGCCTTTTTCACCAGTACGTACTTAATACACGCATATATGGAAATTTAAAGTAAGGGACATTTTCTGGCGGCTCCCACCAGCCAACCCCGACCATGTAAACGACAACACATACGGGTATATCCGTTCAGGATATACATGATTATTTACAGTATGTACTACTTGAATTTCATTTCATTGTGGCAGTTGCTGCCACACTACGGTTGAAACCTTTTTAATGGTGCAGTCCACAGTGTTTTATTTATCTGCGCAAGTGAAATTAATTGTATCACTTTCCAACCATATGATTTCTTTATTTTGTTAATGGGCTTCATAAATACAATCCGTTGCCTTTGATTAATGTAGGCCCAGTAATGCCAGCAGTGGAATGTAACTACGTTTGCTCAAGTACAAACAAGTACTGTTCTTAAGCCTACAAATTCGAGGTACTTGTACTTTATTTGACTATATCCATTTCATGCAGCTTTATATTCCCACTCCACTACATCTCAGAGGCAATTATTGTACTTCTTTTACCTCACTACATTTCTCTGACAGCTAGAGTTACTCTTCAGATTCAAAGTTTTCATACTTTCATACTGCTACTTTAACTTAAGTAAAGGATCTGAAAACGTTTTCCACCACTGGCTAATACTGGTGCAGTCTAATGCAACATCCCTGCAATAAACCCTCCCTTCATGAAGGTTATATGGTTCAGTTTTGGTTTTAAGCGAGTCAACTGTATTGTTCTTTTGGAGGTTGTACTTTGTGGTGCTGTTGCATCATACCAGGAAGTGATTCTAATATTTTGTCGACCCATACTGATGTAGATGGGGAACGGAAGTGGAAACATTTAAATCACAGTGTAAAGTAATGCAATAAAATTTCAACAGCACCACAAACTACAGCCTCCTCCTCAAGATTAAAGCAATAACTCTGTTTTCTCACCTTCTAGCCTACAAGGTGCTCTCCAACAAGGAGAAGAGGAGGCTGTATGACAGTATGGGCCATGAGGCTTTCCTAAAAGGTGCTTTCCGCTTCAGTTTTGCAGACCTCTTCCATGACACAGTCCCTTTGGGGAGGAGCCATACTTCCGCTGGAGCTTTCATCAGGATGGGGAGGATGAGGACGCTTCATATGAACAATACAGTTTTGAAGAGCCACGCTTCTTCTTTTTTTGGGGGGATGAATATGAAGAAGGGCACCAGTACTAGATATCCTTTGTCTGTGTGACTGTTGTGTTTTCATGTAGGCCCGTAGTATTTTATTGATAATAAAGTCTACATTTTGAATTGAGAGCTCTGTGTTTTGTACTCGGTATGCAGAAATGCAATTCTGTCTCTTTTATGGGAAATCTTGTAACTTCAGTGGTTGTTTCCAGGCTTGTGAGGTTGCAAGTTTGACAGCTGGGGGAACTGATTGGACCGTTTTGGCACTTTTCCTGTGTGGGTGTGTCAAAGGCCCTGAGTTACTGACTAACGCACCATTTAGTCGTCTTTTTCCCTACGCCAGCACTTTAGATCTGGCACTGTTTTGCTCCATTTCTCACAGGACCAGTGTGCACTTTGACCCAGAGGATATCCTGTGCCTGCTCAGCAGTGAGCGCTGTAAAGCCAACAAAAGAGCTTTATGAACTTTTTGAGATAAAAGGATAAAAGGAGCATTCTGCAAAGCCGCTAAAAGAAAGACTGGACACGTTAACTTACAAGCTGGACAATGATGGTGAGTGCCTGAAAATGTTCTTTGTGACAACCTCTTGAGTATCATGTGACAGCCTTTTACTGCATGCAGACATCCACATGCAGTGTGGGCTAAGTGAAGGTTTTTTTTTAATTCCCTTTAAAGTCAGTTTGTAATGTTTACTCACTTGTCACTAATGCAAACTTGCTCCCAGCTATTGCACTGATAATTTGCTAGCTATATATATTGGTTTTATTACAGGAAGAGGTAAAAGAAGAGACATCTGCTCTGAGTGTCCACGGTCAGAACATCAAGGTTTCAGAGGTGTTGAAAGACGGGGACACACTCACCTTCCTAATTGTATCACCGAAGGTGAGAAAATGATTAATTCGAATGTCATTTGTTGCACGCCTTACTAGGATAGGCCAGTTGATTTGTTTGAATTATGTTATTGCAAAAACAGACATGTTGTCTCTCTTGTCTGTGCCAGCTGTCTGGGACAGGGGAGTACCATGTGGACCGGACCTATGATGATTTTGAGTGGCTGCAGCAGCACCTGTTCTCTCAGGAGGATGTGCCCGGGATACAGGGAGTGATAGTCAGTATTTTGTCTTCACACATTCCCTAATCTGACTTTTCCGACAATAACCGGTCAAGGAGATTAGCACTGGAATTAGTTGGCTGCTCAGTGAGTGAAGAGACAAACCAAAATGTAGATTCTGTGGGACTACTGATAATCTCCTTTTGGAAGTCTGCACGCTGCTGCGTGTTACCTTTCTTTCTAACGGCCTACTGTAGCTTCACCAATGCTGAATTGGGCTATACTGCAGACTTTAACTACAAGTGATAACGTGTCATCACGTGTTCTTGTACCGCAAAGTAGAAAAGTACAAACCAAAATGTTTACTTCACACACAGACTCAACGACAATGTGCTACTGCCATCCAAGTTCTGGAGAGGATTTTGTTCCTTTAAAAATGCTTCTTTCTTTCCTTTCTTCACATCCTCCTTAGCTCTGTAATCAGGAAGCTGATTTTAGTGCTGCATCAGGCCTATAGATAATTCAATAGAAGCTTTGTGGTCTGAAGAAAATGCAACAGAATCCTTTCAGGAAGTATTTTTTTGCATAGGGTAGGTGATTGTGATGTATTACACAATGTGCATGCTGTCATGACTGTCACGCTGGATATCTGAATCAGGGCATAATGTGTGCATACACTAAATCCCAGCACTGCGCATTTCAAAAGCATTAACCTTATTGAGGTGCCCCTCCCAAGCCAAGCACCTAATCAAAGACAGAAAATGTTGTTTTTGGAAACAACAGAAGGTGAGATTGTGCTTTGAAAAACAATAATAAAACTGTACTCTTTTGTTTTTCTTCCAGTTTCCTCCTCTTCCTGCAAAGGCTCAGGTGAATACGCCTGCCAAGGTTATGAAACAGCTTGGTGAGTCCGTCTGAACACCAACTCCATAAAGATTTTTTATTCAAATTAAGATTTAAAAGTAAAATTAACCAACTGTATTTTGCATTTTTAGTGTCTATGCTGTGTTGAGTGTGATGTGAAGTGTTACGATTAAAACGTCGACGGTTTTCCTGCAGGTATCCTTGGTTTAGGAGAGTGGCAGCCATACAGTAAAGCACTGGAAACCTTCCTTCGGCAGGTTGTTGCACACAGCATACTCGGCACAAACAAAGCTATGGAGATCTTCCTAACTAGCTCAGACGTAAGTGGACACTATTTTTTTTATGATTAGCCCCAGTAAAAAAGAATTTTATGTTACAAAAGGGTGCAACCTGATACCTTTTTACGAGAGAGAAGGATAATAAACGGTTAAACTTTCACTGACATGGTTTCAGAAGAGAAAATGGAGAGATTCATTTGTCAAATATACAGAGGACTGAAGGCAAAATGAAATGGTCTGCAGAGCATTCACCATAGCATCACAGTTTCTGCCTGTAGCCTCATACTATCACTAACGGTTCATTCAGTCATAACATTTGACAAGTGTCCGACATGATACACCAGCTGTGTCCCGTTAACTCAGGGAAAAGTAATGGCCACATGTGGAGGAGCCTTTTGTATGGGCCTGCGATGTAATGTGGACGTTAAAGAAGGCGGACGCTGCAGTGGTGGGACTTTTCTCTGTATATAAAGGAATAGAATGCCACAATATTAAACAGGCTGGTGAGATGACGCAGAATGAGTGCACTTAAATGTTCTCTGAAAGTGTGTAGATGGTGAAGACTCTCAGCCTGCCAGTGTGCCTGCAAATAACATCAAGAGGATGAAAGAAGACCGAGCTTGGTGCTTGAGTCAAAGAAACACATACAAACGGTTTCCCTAAAAGCTTTGCTTTAGAGGGATATTATAAATATTCTTGTCAGACTGCAGCCATAAACAAGGGAGTGTTTATTTGATGTCTTTCTGGGGTCCACACCTGACTTACAATACACAACACATTACACGATACACATTAATATACGTACAACTTCATCAATATACAGTACATTAATAAATTAAACCCAGGTGCTGCATGTGCAAGATAATATAACAATATAAATAGTAAATCATGAAGATAAAGGTGTCACTTTATGAAGCATTATGTATGCAGGTACACACACAAAACAAAAGTCAGTTTGTGTCAGAGTTGGACATGTTCCAGGTCCTGATGATGATTCAGTAAATTCTCTCCTGTCAGACTGAGACCGACTCTCATCAAGTCTGGAATGCAGTATATCAAGCAATAAGCAGATTCTGTAGTGGCATGGGCCAAAAAACATCTATGGATGATCCAAAAATGTGTGTATGTGTGTTTTAATTCTGAAGTGTATGTTTCCAATACCCATTTTCTGATGCTGAGACAGTATTAACTTGGTATTGACCATCACTGAGTTTGACTTTGTTGTTAGCACAGTGTATCTGTGTTATAGACCTCATCATGTTGGGAAGATTTCAGACACTGTTCTTAAACCATATTAACTTTAAAAATGTTCAAGCTTATCTGTGGTCTGTGCGCGCAGCCTCCAGGAAGACAGAGAGCAAGGAAGAACATTTTCAACCGACTGAGTCAAGCTGTGGAAGAGATGAGGAAAGAAGGCCGTAAGGTACACAACTGGGACTCATATGAACATACAAACAGAATTTACAGCTTCTACAACAGTACGATTTAATGCCATAATCTCTGTTTCTGCAGGATGTGGATGAGTTCTTTCAAACAGAACGTGATCATAACCTTGTTCTAACAGGCTTTTCCAAGACTGCAGCTGAGGTGAGCAGGTCACCCGTTGGGTTATTGTCCGCTTCCCTTTTTTCTTCTCTCGCACACGCTGTCCTCTTTGATTTTTGATTATTTTTTTTTGAACCTACAAGCTTTCATTTTTCTTGCAGAGATTCCTGGATGTGGTACAAACTGAGCAAAGTAAGAAAACATTTAAAGGTCTGGGAGGACAGACAAGAAGTGTGATCATCAGTTGGGAGTTTTTGTGTTCAGATTCAACAGTTAATACTTATAGGTGGACAAGCAGTATATATAAGTGTTCAGCCACATTACTGTGCAAATTGTGTTTGTCCCAAGTCTAATGTTAGCGTGTGTTCCCTGTTTGATTTGATGCAGAAATAGCAGTGGCCTGTGGGCACTTCTCAGCTGCTCTGCACCTCTGTGTGGAACCAGGGGATGATCCTGACAAACAGGCTTTCTCTAAGTGAGACAATGATATTATTGTCCCCATGTCAATATCACAAAGTGTATGCCTCTAAACATGTCATACAAGTCACTATACAGTAAATTAACTTTGACAACCCTTTCCACTTACAGGGCTTGTGTGAAATTATCACAAGTCTTTGATTCTGTGAAGGTAAGTTGTTTTGTCATTTTAAATAGAAATAGGTTTATGTCGCTATGCACCGTCACTTTGCCAAATAATCTGCGCACAATGTTCTCAGAAAAATATGACAAGTGTTGCTGAGAACAATGTGAGCACTCTTGGGCTAGGCCTGGACCTGGAATCGCGCTACCAGGAGGCAGAAAAGGTGGGTCTTCTAGTTCCAAAGTCATTTTATGTTCATTTTGTGTATGTCGTTTCTGTGTCTACCCTAAATCCTGGCCTTCTGTTGCAGATATGAGACGCGACACTGAAATCTCTAATATTCCTGTGTGTCACATGATTATTATGTCCAATGCAGGAAATGCTCTTCAGGAGAACCTGCAAACTAGTGGAGTTGGAGACCGCCAGAAGGAATGCAGAGAAGGCCAAACCTGTAAAGAAGGCTGCTGTGAGTGTTTGTACCCATAAGAAGCAAAGAAAGATGTACATGCCTTCTTGTGACCAGCAGGTGTCAGTAACGTTCTGCTGAAATGATTGAGTAGGAGAGGAAAGACCACTAGGAGATGAGAAGACATTAGATGATAGAAGTATAATCCGTATATTCACTGTGATGAAGACCAAGTATATAATGATGATGACATGCTCTCCATATTCATCAGATGGAGGAGGTGAAGAAAGCCACAGAGACGGAGTTTGATCACATTTGTGAAGTGGCCAAACAGGAGGTAAGACATCACACTTTGCATGTGGATTCTCTGTTTCCACGTGGCTTACCCATCTCGAGCGCAATTGCGTGACATCCTGTTTGCTGACGTCCATATGCTGGATGCATTTACATGCACGATATGTGTTTCTCCCAGATTGCACGGTTCCGGGGAGTGCGCGTGGCGGCATTGCAGCAGGCTTTGGTTCAGCTGTGTGAAAAGCAGCTTCGTACGGCCAGAGAAAGTGCTGACCAGTTCAACCAGTATCTGCAGGCCTTTAGAGGGATGGCCTAGTGACCCCACTGTTAATGAAGCATCCTCAGTATGTCTAAACATAGCATGGGATAACCCAAACATGTCCTTCCTCCTGTTGTGCCTTGGTCTGATGCTTTTATCAGATTCAGTTACATCCAGTGTAAATAAAGAAATGTAAGGAAAGAAATCAACCAGCATCCACATAATTTGCACGCACGCACACACACACACACTTATGTTCCCTTAGTCGCTCGTCAGTCACACTCATACCAAAAATGGCCGTAGAAAGGGTGGTTCTGATGTTTTAGCAGTGGACTTGTCTTCAGCTAAGGCCATGGTGTGTGTGTGTGTGAGTGTGTATGTGTTCGATACTACAGTCGTACATTTGTGCTGAGAGTGTGCTGTGCTGCTCTCCAGCCACTACATCAGCTGGGGTCACACAAAATAAAGTGTGATGAATTGATTCCCAAAGTACCTGCTCGCTATTGTGTGTGTGTTTCTTACTCCTGGATCATTAATCAGTTGGTTTGACTGCTCCTGCAAGGACATGGCAGCAAGGACACTCACTGCGCTGGCTTTTTTTTTGTTTGGCTTCTGAAACTTCTTCTGGCTTTGTGAATATCTGTTAACGATCTCTCTCACAGTCGCTCTATTCTCCTTATGATTATGTGAAACCTGTAGTGAGGTCTGGAATAAACCTATGACACGCATAGCTAAGATTTCTGCACATAAGCACAATGTCATCCTCCCCTTCTCTGTCTGCTGTGGACTGTAGGTCCATATCTCAACTCTGCTGTATACTCCATCTCATCTGTTCCGGCCTGTAATCGCTGTGCTGGGTGAATAAGGAGGAGTGGTTCCTATTTGGGGGAATGAGCCAGAGAGATAGATGGCTGGTCTCAGAAGAAGAGAGAGAGTGGAGAGAAGGTTTGGCTCATTTGACAATGAAGGAGTAGATGAAGGGCAATCATGCCATGTTGGGCCAAGAGTACTGCATTTCAATAGTAGTAGTACTGTTTGTGTAGTTTTCAGTCCACACTAACAGAATGAATAAATGAATGGAATAATTTGGTGTAGTCTTGGTTAGAATGAAAGGCTGCCTACTCTTGGTATCAGATGACACATGTTGTCCTCCCCATGGATACATATTTCCCTGAAGGTCCTGTAATCTGAGATCATTTCTATATCTGTTTCCTCCACCCTCATAACTGCTGCGCCTCCTCAGCCTCAGATAGACTCCCACCATGCTCACAAACAACACATTTTACACAGGGTACAGACTTTTTTTGTCTTGGTGGTCTAGGTCAAAGAACAATAACATGTATAGAGAACCATGAATGTTGGTAAAGAATTTCATGGCAGTATAGTTGTTGAGGTATTTCAGTCTGGACCAAAGGTGGTGGACAGACTGACATGTATGTAAATGTGTGAACAAATTAAAAATGTGCACAAGTTCTCCAAAAAGCACAAGTCCCCTAGCGTGCATGTCAACACTGTAGGTTTTAAAACTGCTTAAAACAAAGCAAAGGCAGCTGTTGTAGGAACTTGCTTTGTTTTAGTCCCATGAGAAAATCCAAATTGTACCTCAGCAGCTTGAGCTCTTTTCACCTTCTTCAGTTGTATCCTCTCTATATCTGCTAATGTGTTGGAAAAGCAAAATGTTTATGTCATGATCACCTGCTAGTCACTGAAATGCCAGTCTAGTGTTTTTTATGCTCTGTTTTATGTTGAGGTAGCAACAAAAAGACATTCACGCTCCTCATAGTACACACGTTTATTGATCATTCATCCAGCAGTTTCACCATTTAGGCTTTTTTTTTTAACGTCCATTTTGTGGTTTATTGGTTTTAATGAGGCGCAGTAAAAGTTAAATTTAAGAAGTTTATGGACCATTTTTATGATTCTGTGGTTTTGCTTCTTTATCTGAATGCTTCTATCTACCTGAGAAGAACACACAGCCTGTGAGGTGTGTGGGATGATGTACAAAAAGCATTATGCTGATCTTACCCTAAGCAATACAAATGAGAAAATATGTTCCATAGGATTCTGTATATTGCAACATTAGTATTTCAGTTATTACTCAAAGCTGGGATGCTTCCAACCCTGCTGTTTGTCACTGCATTATACCAGATGAATTTCACAACAGGGAAGCCACATTTCTGGAGCTTTCATTCTGGGGCTGCAGCAGCTAACTAGGAACGGGGTGAGTGCACACGGGCACGCACGAACACAAATGAGAGCCCTTCTCAGTTGTTGAGAGTATGACCCAGATCAAGGACGTGGAGATCATGGCAACGCTATGTGTGTGTGTGTATGTGTGTGTGTGTGTGTGTGTGTGTGAGTGTGCATCCCATTGAAAATGCACTTAGATCTGATTTGCTAAAGTAGCTCATTACTGGTGGAAAGGCAGCACTCAGCACACCGCCCTTTGGCCTGACAGAGACTGGTTTGTCAAGTGTGAAGTGAAGGCAATAGCTTGCCTGAATACACAGTGTGACAAGGCCTTGTGACTCAGCCATCCCAACGAAGCTACGCTACACCAGTTTGATGAGTATGACAGTATGTTAGATGCTGAAAAATATGGAGACAGGCCACAGTTGATTAGCAGTGTTTACACAGGAGGTGTTTTATTGTTGCTTGCTCATTCTTTGGTGTTGTCAGTCATAAATCTGCACTGGACAATTTATATGTTACTGTAATAAATGAATGAATGTGTCTCTGGCACCGTAAGTCACAAGAATTGAAGTGGGCATGTTTTATCTTTGACAAGAAATTAGAGACTCAAAAAATACTAAGATATTTTATTGGAGCACATAATTCATCCGCCCGCTCCTATGACTGTGCTGTCATACTTATTTCATTTTATTCATTTACTTGTATTGTAACATCTGGTCACAAGATGTAAAAAGGCTAAACTATTTTGATTACTGACTGAAAATCAAAAATGTAATGCAAAATTAATTCTGAATTGATAACAAATGTGTTAATTTGTGTGTTTGTAACTACTGTATGTAATGTTGTAATAGATCAGAAATTCTGTCTTGTCTTTACTTGACTGGCTCCCCCTTCAAGAGGTCCACATTGCTCTTCTCCATCTTCATAGCCATCTTTGATATCTTTGAGAGTCTCTGGCTCCTGCGAGGCTGCAAGAACCAAATCTGACTACAGAATGCTAATATGAAAGTTTCTCCTTTTCCAACTTTCCGATCAACACTTGACATCCCTGCCAATTAATACGGGTCTTGAAATCAAAAAAGAAAAACTAACTTTGAGAGCCTTAATCCTGTGTTTGCTTGCATGGTGCTTCTGTCATTTGGTCTGAGGCTCGGCTGAGCTCTATCACAAATTAGTGAGCGTGGTACAGCTGACGTGAATCAACCCAAGGTTGTTGGCACCTCATTAAATCTAATCACACACCGTACACAGATTATGACTCATTAAAAGTTTGTAGGATGGAGAATGAGACAGGAGGAGAGGGAGAGACAAGTGCTATAATGCAGATGCCCTAACCATCTGTAGTTTGTGCAGCTTCATAAGGCACATCCCATTCTGAATGTGAAGCACAGCACAAGGTAAATACTACAAAATAGAGCCTAAAATCAACCCTGATGGCAGCACTCCACCGATGATTGGGATAGTGGGGGTACTGTATCAATTTTCTCCCCTTGCAAGTGGATTACAGCATTTCAAAGCATTAGACTTGCTAATTTAGTCCATTTCTCTATTCACTTCTGTATGGAGCCATAAATATTAATACACTCGCACTCCCGTTTTGGCTGCTTGTCATGCGTTCAAGGGATTGAGGGTGATGGTATGATATTGTTGATTAGGTTTGCAGGAATAATCTCAGCAGTGAACCTATGGACAGGTTGACATGCTGAGGTGACGACTTTCCCGCCATTCCTAATACGAAACATGACCAAGACTAACAGGAGACATGCTGCAGGGAGGAAAAACTGTCCATCACCGGATTTCACCGCATAATGATTTATTTGTGTTTTCATGTAAAGGGCTCCAATTAAATATTAAAGAAAAAGTAATGATAATAGTGATAATGTTTTGTCTCGCAAAGGTACAGTACAGTGAGTATCACACAATTTAGAGTGCACACTCACACACTCAAGCACTTGTGCACCTATTAGAGTAAAATCAATTATTCATCAATTTTTCCAACACAGCTTTGGACAGAGTAGCAGGGCACCCACACACAAGCAGGCTCTCCACTCCAGAGGTCGTTTTGTCACATGACAGCATGTCCTATACGGCACACTGTGTGCTGCATGGGACAACATGCGGTCACTGTAAAATACTGTTGCAGCAGCAGTTGTTTTGCATGACCACTGGTGGTGGCGGAGGTGTCAATTCCTGTTTTCCACAACTGTAAGGAAATAACTGTTTACTGTCATTGAACTCAAAATGATGGTCTAATGATGTCAGTAGGCGAGGTTTGCGTCAGAAAAAGTTTTCTATTAATTCTTTCTTTCTTTTCTCGACCACCCAGGAAAAGAGTCTATTTTTTACCCGTCAGCTACTTTACCGTGCCCCTGGAGCAGCGCAGGATTCACTATTTCGTCCAAGGGCACCTCAGCGGGGCGATGCTTGCTGCCAAAGAGGCTCAAACCAGGGCCTTCCACAGTAGTTGAAGGACAGGCTGTCTGCTCACTGCGCCACCTTGATGTTCCACACAAGCAAACAAGGGCAAAGCATCCAGATGGAAAGTCATCCCAGCCCCGACAGCAAACAGAGGTAGAGCATCTGTTGCAGGGATGTATCCAAGCCCACTCTGGAGCTCAAGACAAGTCTCGCCTCATCTTTCCTGCTGATGTTTCCTCTTGGCACAGACTTGGCAAAAAGATACAGATGGTATCGCAAATGCCCCCTGGATACTGCTATTAAATTTCACTTTGAGATAATGCATGCTAAAGTCTCATTAAATCCCAGTCAGAGAAAATGCGTGGTAAACTCCCATTATGGTTTGATTAGAAGGCACGGGGCCTGCGGTTGTGCTGATTGTGTTTTTAATCAGATGCTTCCTACTGCAGAGCAAACAAGCGCTAAGAGGAAGGGGGGGGGGGCGACGACACAAAGCAAAACAAGCTGAGCAAGCAGGAACAATCTCTTTTCTCTCTAAGGACAAAAGTGAAAATGTTGTGTATTGTTTTTGGCATAATGAAAGTATATGAGAGTGGATTTTAAATGGAACGGTTTTTCAGTGGTATTACTGCGTGACAGCAGAAAGTAGTAATTTGGTCCAACAGAAACCAACGTACAAGCAAACAGTGGATTTCATCAGTTTGGACTCTGTCCTGTCCTGTGCTTTCAAACTTTATAATCAAAATCCAATATTTGTATTTTTTGCACTCTTGAAAGATGCAGTTTTCATTCTCAGGTGTATGATCAGCGACATCGCATTGATCATTTCAATAGCGCCATTTTATATTAACTAATGGCTTATTTTGTGAAAAGGAAGAAAGACGAATACAGTGACAAAGGTGAAGAGTTGCACTGTAATAATGACAGAAGTGCTCCTCTAGTGTGGATTCAGAATGTTGCTTTAGCACTAATGCGTTCTTGCACAGTGAACCATACATAGTCAAATGTTTTCAGTGTGATTGTTGCCAGCACCCACAGAGAATGCTGGCAGATTATAGTTTTGCCTGATATCCATATTTAAATAACTAGAGTTGTTCCACCCAGATGGTACAGGGCTTTTTAAAGTATCATGGAGAGGACCAGAGAGGATTCAGCAGCTGTCTCTGTGCTTCCTGCTTGTTCAGACTCTGTGATTTATCACTGCCTCCACCCGTTTTATTGGAGGACACCCTGCTCAGCAAAGTCAAATCAACTTTATTTGTATTGCCCATGCATACAGTGTCTAATTGGGCTTTAAAAGGCACGTTAACAATGGCTACCATCTTAGCCAAAGCTCTCAAAGAAGACAAAGAAGTGCTTGACAACAAAGAACCTCGGGAAAGAAGAAATTAAAACGTGGGAAAAATCTCAGGAGACAAAGTTCAACGAGAAATCTCCAGCTGGGGTGCAATAGGAGCTAAAGGGGGATAATAATGCAAAAAAGAAATTTAAGAAGCAAAATCAAATACAGAATCCAAATATAGTAAGTAGTATATTAAATCAAAAGTTATAAGTCCCAGGACGTTTGTGGAAAAACAGTTTTTAATGTCATTCAGATTTCAAAGGAGGTCAGGTGGAGGTAGAGTTGGGTGGGAGGATGTGGACAGATGTTAGAGAAGAGCAGCATGGCAGTAGGCTGCTTCATAAACTGCAGGGCTTCAGAACCCTGAAACTTATATGTTATAGGGAAGGTGTATGCTCCGACTTTTGAGGAGGAGAGGAAAATGGCATTGGCAGGAGCCATGTAAAGAAAGGCAATAGCATAAAACCCTGACTGCTGGACTCTGAGCCCCATCCACTAAACCTTTGCTACAATTATTCACCAAGGCTACAGTAAAATAGTTATATGCCTGAGCCAAGCCTGAACTGCACTTTAGAAATGGTTTAATCCCATCTTATTTAGAAAGTTATGCACACTCTTAAGACAGCTAGAATAAATAGGGGTTTAAGTTTGGATTTAAAAATCACAAGGAGAGCAGCTTTCCTGACAGCAGCTGGGAGTTTATGCCAAAGAGAAGATGCTCTGTTTCTTGAGGATATTTCTTAGTTCTTGGAAACCAAGGGGCCTGCCTGCTTAGACCTTAAACCATGTAAAAGGACGGGTGGGTTTACAAGATTTGTATGGCAGAGCAAACTAATTTATACGTTAAGAGGAGCATTTTAATATCTGGCCTTGCATGAATAGGAATCCAATGCTGGGGGAGCTAAGACTGGAAAAATATGGTCAAATTTAGGAGTCATTAGAGATTTCACTGTGGTATTTTAAATAAACGTGACTTTTTGAATTAAGATTAGGGCATATTAAGACAGAGAAAATGTCATTACACTATAGTCTGAAAGTTAGATGTAGTAAAGTTTCCGAGGACGAGCCTGTTCACAGCTCTGTGTCCTGTACTTGTCCTGTGTCTGGTGAGACCGTGCTGCTTCTCTCACCTGCTGCGTGAGCAGCGATTCTTCTTCCTGTCTCATTCAGCTGAGCGTAGGAGAGGCAGAGGGATTTGTAACTGGACCCTGATAGAAAATAATTTTCTGCAGATTACAGCAGTTACAGGGCTTCTACAGGAAAGAGGTGCTGAGACAAAGGGAACAGGACACGAGACCTACTGAGGTATCTCATTAGTTCTATTGTCTGAAAACCTTATACATTCTCTGCTTTCATTTTTACCCACAAAAAACTCACACCCACATGATGTTCATGAGCAAATATACTTAAAAAATCTCTCAGTGGATCAAGATGCTTTAGTATGGAGAGAGCATTTTCATACTAAGCACAGGGAGAGGGGGAACAAAGTCATTAATAATGATGAGCATAATAGTACATTTTTAAGCTTTACCAGCCGTGCTCTTGTTTTCTCTCCGCAATTACACGTGTCTGTTGGAGTGTGTGTGTGTGTGTATAACAGACGTCTCTATCTCTGCCTTCCTCATAGTGTGAAGGAGCCAATTAGAGGCTGATTGGGAGAAAATGAACAGTACAGGTGGAAGATCTGAGGGGAAATTAGAAAGGTGGTTAGGAGAGGCACAGGGAGGGGGAGGAGGAGGAGGGAAGAGAGAATATAATTCTTAAAAGAAAACACACACCTTTTCTACAAAGGGGAAATTAGTTGGATAATCTTTAAAGATTCCTGATCTTCCTTTTTACATGTCTGTGGTGTGATTAATCAAAGTCAGACACCTGAGTGAATTATTCGCTGGGAGAGATAATGAATGATGAGGGCCAGTGTGTCTGTCACGACCGGGCATTGCGGAGGCAGGAAATAAGACCCAAATGCAGATAGGGAGCAAGTCCGGTTTATTAACATAAAGACACTACAAGACGACGAGGCAGTTATTTGAGAGTCCAAGTGGGGAACGAAGCAAAGGGTAAGTCCATGGGGAGGAAGCGACCACACAAG
>JAVQJF010002611.1:0-17566 GCA_036023855.1 Gadopsis marmoratus
ACACACACACACACACACACACACACACAGGCAGAGTCTGTATCTTTTACCCTCAACTGCCCTCTTCGATCAGAGAGTGGAATTTACAATCCAACTTTCTCTTTTGTTAGAAAAGAGAATACTGCTTTCTGACACTGCCAAAGTTAGCTGAATAAGAAAACATGCAAAAACCTGACAACACCGTCTGCAGTAGAAAAGTGCCTTACTTTTCTTTTTGGATTAAATTATGTATAAAGGTTTAAGAGGCTCCCTGGCCCCGGTGGTGTTACTTTTCCCATATTACTTATTCAGCATGTCGAACCGTAGGCCCCATTAGCGCTATTTCCTCAGCTCTTCATGTTCATATGCTTCATATGCATTTTCTGTAGTTAATGTAATACCGTATTTCAGCTACCTAGTTGAGTTGGGATCGAGCGGAGGCATCGGCAGACGAGCATTAAGGCATGTCGACTTGTATGTGTGTGGGCATGTGACATGTCATGTCCCATGTCCATGTGTGCAGGTGCTGATCTGGAGTCAAAAGTTGCCCAGTTCAGCAGAAAACCACACACCTGGCAACCCTGAACGCACCATGACACACTGAAAGACAGCCCAACCTCATTTGCACAATGAAGCAGAAATATATACATCTTCTTCTTCATCTAGTTTTACGGCGGTTGGCATCCATTTGGTGCATTACTGCCACCTTCCACCCTGGAGAGTGGAACAGTCAATAGGCTTAATAATTTACATCCCTCTATCTGCTCAGGTCTCTCAGAAATAAATAAACAGACAAAGAAATGTACAAATAAATAAATATGGAGAGAAATGCAAAGGGAAAATAATACAGAAAAAATACATAAATACATTTATAAATGTACAAATATAATGTGAAATTAAGTGGGAAAATAAATAAATTGGGGAACTTCTATGCAAATGGAAATAAATACAGAAATATCAATTTACGTCACATTTAATCAATTAATTAATGCCTACATTTATTTACAAATTTTGTGGAGCATTTAATGGCATATTCGTTCATTTATTGAGTCATTCATTCATTTATTTTTGATTATGGCAGTTCTGGTCCCCATACACCCAAGGCATCAACAGTGTCAGGTCAATATTATTTATATAGTCTAATATTTCTAATCACAAATTTGCCTCAAGTTGCTTTACAATCTGTACAGCATATGACACCCTCTGTCCTTAGATAAGAAAAAAATAAAACCTTTTTGGGGGGGGGACAAAATGTAAGGGGGAAAAAGGTAAACTACTGTGTATGTCATCTTCATCTGTGCAATTCAGTGGCAAAACAACTGTACATATGTCAGATCACCTAAAAAATATTAAGGGCTTTATTTTTTATTGATTCGATAAAGAATAAAACTAAAAATGACTTTCAAGTAATTATCTTTATATGAGAAAAAACTATGTTTTTGTGCGACCGTGACTAGAATCTTTATAGGTCTGACAAATGCAATAGACCAATTTCATCATTTTAGTACGATCAAATACCGAAAGAACCTTCTCTCTCGTCTTCCTGAGTTTTCCTTCCATCTCAATAAAAAGAATAAACACTAAAGGGGAAAAAGAGCAAACAGCCAATGATGGATAAGTCACTTGAAGCTGAATTTACTCAGGAAACAGTGAGAGGAGCTTCTTTGTAAGAATTATTACGGCAGCCAGTATGTTAAAAGGAGCCGTCTCGCAAAACTGGCCAGGCTCCAAACATCAGCCAGAAACTGTAAATCTCCCCCGTGTGCTGTTCACACACTTGGGAGGCTGTCACACTACAAATAACTTGGATTTCACAATTACAAGTTTGTCAAGTGCAATTAAGCAATAAATCTCTGCGTTGACAAGCCCGATGCACTCAAAGCGCTGTTAGCGGTTCTGTCCAGCCTTAGTCTTTGGACAGCATCCAGCAAGTGGAGCATCTTTTGAACTGAACACGAGAGACAGAAAACGGGCAGAAGGAAAAAGAGAGAAACATGACTCCTTCTCCATGGGTCATGAAGATGGGTCACCTGGTGAAGTGGAAGGGGGATTGAAAAGGCTGGATGGGGCGAAAAGTGAGACGGCCTCTCCAACTGTAACCCAAGTCCCCCCCGATCCCCAGAGACCTATCAGATCAACTGACTAGACCCCAATCAACACCGGCTGATACAGGCCTGACAGAGAGACGGATGAATGGACGGTTGATAGAGAGCGAGAGGACATCTAACTTTCGAGTGGTGTAGTGCTGGACAGGGACAATCTTGGTTTTTGACAGGTTTTCTCAGGATGTCTGTTCATATTAAGAAAAACGCGTCACTTTACAAGAATACGCCTCCAATATAGTCACTCACAGCAGACTAGTGAAGAAAAGACTCTTCAACCAATTAAAATAAGCAATACACGTGTTAGGCCATTTTTGTGACATGGGATATAATTAAAGAAATGGATAGACATTCGATGGTTGAAGGGAAGCTGATAGTCCGATATCCATCTCCCCTACAGAGGTGAAGGTTACTCCCCTCCACTTTGCGTGCTTGACAAAAAGAAAATAGAAAAGACGGACTCAGTCTGTGTCATGTTTGAAGGTAACCAACCACTAATCTGGGAACGTTTTGTCTTCCGTTAGCATCCAGTTGAACAGTGAAATTGTGCATGTGGCTGGTAATAAAATCTCTATTGCATTGTACAGACCTACTACGAGGGGCTGAATTGACCATGCTTGACTACAGGCTGCACGCCTCCGCTCAAACTACAACAGCCACTCAAACCTGTTGCATTGCTCATGCATGTGACACGCATTTAGATTTGTCCACCCTGGTAGCATAGCCTATTTCTGATCCAAGAGCCATGTTTTCCTTTCTTATTCTGCCGAGCACGAGCATGTTTTTGCAGAGGATCTGTTTCTTTTCATGAATACGTTTTTTCTACTACGTTCAGATCACAAACCGCCTATATATATACTTTCCTAAATAGTTAGCAAAACTGATTTATATGTAGAAATATTTGCTCAAAGACGTTTTCCATACACTGTGCTACAGACATAATTTGGTGAGAAATATTGCGGTTGGAGACTCAGTTCTGCTACGAGGGTCATTATCTCCCCCCTCCATCTGATCCCCCCTACGTTTTTGAGCTGGCTTTAAAGGCCCATGTGGTAACTGGGATTGGACTGAAAATATATTTTTGGCAAAATAAAATCCAGGAGCAAGCTTTAGATCCGAACAGCAGATGACAGCGAGAGGAGATTTACAGTGCGTGGTCTTTGTAAAAGGGGGGGGAGGTGGAATCTTTGTAACTCACAATCCAGGCCTGTATCGTCTGTGTTTATAACCCCTGCGCATTTCAACAGTCAGTTAGGAAAAGGGTCTTTGAAAGTTTCAAGATGTATTATTAACACTTGACATGCTTAAGAATGAAGACCGAGAGGCTATGGAAGATATACAAGAACCATTCAAAATTAAGGTTGGTTAAATTAAAAATGATAAATTCAGTGAGCACTGGTGACTGTGGCTGGTCAGACTGGGTATCGCTGGTTTAAAAGGGTAAGTAGGAGACAGTGATGACTCACTGAGAGTCGCCCTCTCCCCGCTGGCAAGCTTTATAACACAGCTAACTGCTTCAATCAATGGACACCCAGATTGACAGATAAAGCCATCAGCTGACGGACCCCACCACGGATCAATACTGGAGGCATCAGCTGCAATAAGCCAAGGAGTGATATGTTGAAAACAAACGAAGAGATTGCGTACTCATCTAGGAAATGTCAGCCCCCATCGATGCTAATTCCTTTTGTCTTTTGGAATCTGTGACAGTGGGTCATACATTTATCCTTTCAGGGATTCAGCTGATGCTCTTAATGCAGAGTGACTTGAAATGAGGTCAACAGCAGAAAATGCTTTAATTCATATCTTAAAAACAATATGCTGAATCTATATATATACAAAGAGGACTGCTAATTACTATATTTAAGCAACTAGAGGCTTTTAGTACACAATGAATGAAACGCCAGGAAAGGGATCACAACATATTGTAAACTACAGCATAGTTGCAGAAGATGAAAAACATGCTCATCTATTATAACTTGTTAACTGACACATTAGCTTTATCTAAACAACAAACCCCATCAACTAAGATGCCTTAGACAAAGAGGCAATAACATTTGGCGACTGTGTTTCACGTCGACTTCTTCCCTCAAACCAAGCATCTTGTTTTCCATTAGGCCCCCGTCGCACTCAGATCTCCGTTAGTGCGGGGGCTCATGCAGCGCTGCTGCAGAGTGGCACTGGAAGTGAGCTCAGGGCTATTGTATTGGCGTAGGGCTCCTCTGGGGGCTGTAATGTGTTTTGCGCCATCCATCACAGGGGTGTGGAGGCCAGGAAACATTGCTTTAAGAGCACGCACAGGACGCAGATGGAGAAACAAGGCGCACAGATATGCAGCGATAGCAGAGGTTTGGGGAATCACAAGAGAGCTTAATGTGGGAAATCAAAGCCTGGATAAGAAGTTCAATATTATACATGAAAGGCAGGTGACTTTGTAGGACCACTTTAATTACTTTGATGTTAAACGTGGCTTTCCTTGATTTCTAAAATGTTTAGTCCTGCCTTGTATGACTCCGCTCCTGTCTTACAAAAGACATTGCTTGTTTGGGGGAAAGAACGCTTGCTGCTTCAGTTGCAGCCATGTTTCCCTCTGTTTTGGGTGTAATGTAACGCGCTCTTAAAACACTTTGTGTTTTAGCTGACTAGCCCCCTCAGCCACACATCCTTTGTACAAAAGTAATAGTTCTTTGACCGACACAATTGTTCTTCGGGGTATTAGAACATGTATTCCCCTGCAGACGAAACAAGATGCATGACTGGACTGAGCAGCCAGTGATATTCTTACCCTGAACGATGACCTCGCTGGGAAGCATGAATCTGCTTGAGGCCTGCACTTGTCCTCCTCCTCGCTCATTTAATTATGAGCTTGGTGATTAAGAATCTCCCAGCTCTGCAGTTTGGAGACTCAAATCCCTGCACAGTATGGGTGTAAATATAGACGGACAGCGCAATATCAATCCAGGGCTGTTAAAACAGTCCGGCTAAATGACAAGAGGAAATAACAGGGGAGGCGGCGCAGACTGGGGGGTTGGGATGAAGAGACAGAGAGAGGAAGAGACACAAAGAGAAGTCTTGGTTGGCAAGAAGCAAACAAAAAATAAAAAGGCCTAGAGAGACTTTAATCTAACATCTCCCGACACACACACACACACACACATCAGGAAAACTACTATTTCCCTTTGTTTGGAAGGAAGAGGCGAGCATAACCACCGTAGACGTCCTCCTTCCACCAAAGGCCAGGCTGTAATTTGCCAGCCAACGGGTGGAGTTTACCAAAGGCAACGTCCATCTCAGCCCGCATACATGTCAACGCGGTCACCACCGCATCTTTGATCACAAATGCAGTGGAGGATGTGTACAATAAGAACAGTCTTCCTTTGGAGTCTCGGGGTAACGATTAGAAAGCGGTGGCTGGAATCTGTGCATCATGTGGGTCCCCGCCCCTTTCCTGAGCGTAGGGGCCCTTTGCTCCCAGTGCTGGTCTTTCTCTCTATCTGCTCGCTGAGCTTGGTCAGCTTCAGCCCACCGACTTTCAAAGTCAGTGCCTTCAGAAGGGGCCACGAAAGAGCGTGGTCTTGTTTCTATGCTGGAGCTTGCCGATGCCTCCCTTAACCTCCCCTCCGTCACCCGGGCACCCCGTCTCCTACTGTCGTCTCCACGTCTGCCCTCGTCATCCTTCATCCTCTCTTTTCTCCCTTCTCACACATACAGACGTGCAACGGTCGCTCCCTTGTCTGCTGTCCGTCAGCATTGCCCTATCAAAAAAGGTTGGCCCCCACTTATTTGGAGATCATTAATCATCCCGTGTAGGACAGGAGGCCCCTTAATCACCCCCCCCCACACACACACACACACACACACACACACAGGGGAGGAGAACGGTGTGTGGGAAAGGGAGGAGGGAAGGGATAGAGACAGAAAGGAAGACAAGACAAGACAGAACAAAATGTCATTTCCCAACTACATTTTATTGTTACATTCTATGTAGGACATGCATCCACCTTGAGGATCGCATCCTCAAAGAGCCAAGATATGTCCAGCAAAGTCACAGCTCCGAAGGGCCACACTCTAAAATGGACAAATGTGCTCACGATAGCCAGTGTTTTTGTTGTTAAACCGACCAGGTGCTGCCACTTTCCAGACGTTGTGGGGTGTTAACTAAAAGGAAAATGAGGCCATATCAAAGAGCCAGAGAATGTTCCTATTGTAGTGTGGTGTTTGTGCAGAGGGGCCCGCCTGTTACGAGGGCTGGTGTGAGGCTGACAGGGGGAGTAATATAATGCATACATGGATCCCCCAGTGCCCATTCATGATGTAATTGGTGTGGACAGAGCGCTCGGTCTCAGGGTTACAGTCAGGGAACTTCCCTAATGTCCTGCTGGGAGGCCACTTTTCTCACAGCACAAACGCCGCAGGGACTATCCCGCTTGGATCTGGACGGGAAATTCTTGTTCTTCTTTCAAATTACAAAAAAAAGAACGGGCAGAGATTTTAGCAATTTGAACTTGTTTTTCCAAATGTCAGTGGTCCACCCTTCTCATCTTGTCTGTAGCAAATGAAAAAAATATAAAAATAAAAAAAGTTTTGGTTTTTAGTTCTGAAGGACAAATGACACAACATTATTGACCAGCTCAGTATAAACACTACTGGCAGCCACGGTGGAGATTCACAGGACCAAACGGAGCGGAGCCACTGCCAGCAGGTTCAACGGTCAAGCTGCCGCTAAATGAAAGATCTTTATTATAATCATTACCATCTCCCCTTCCTCCCCTCCACTAATTCTATACATCTCTCTCCATCAAGAGCAAGCAACTTAAAGGGGGCACAACCAAGTCTTACCACTTTATTACTATTAACAGACCTAAATCTACGACGTAGGGATTTCCCCCTAAAATAGCTCCGAAGCAGTGATAACACACCATGTGGTCCTTCTTAATCTACACATGCCATTAAGAGTGTCACACTGGGATGGATCTAGCATTTGCTGACCACGACGTGTGGGGTTTTCTGGCTGGAATAGAAGTCTCCCCCCCCCCGGACTGGTGATTTCACTGAACAGGAGTCTCTCTCTCTCTCTCTGGCTGTGTCCATCACAGCCTGTGGCCATTAATCATCTCAAGTGGACAGCGCTGACAGGCTGTTGGCTGCATCACCTCGTTCATTTTCTTTCTTTATCTCGTGCCCGTAGTTCCCGCGGCCTCGCGTACTGATCACCTCTTCGCAACCCCCCCCCATCCCATCCCAAATGTGAGAAAGAAAGTGGCCAGGTGCGAAACCAAAACAAACATTCACGCATCTGCATAATCGAAGGTGGTTAATGGCGTCGAGCCAGCGGCAAAGCTTTTCTCTGCGCTCCCAGTGGGGGTGAGGAAGCAAAACCTGTAATGGATATGATGAACTCACGACAGCCAATATCCTCCACCCACACGCCTCCAACACGAGCGGCCCCGTGCATTTACATGACATTTACACGTCAGGCCATTAGCTGATGTTTCAGGCTGATGTTTCTTCTCCAGGAGAATAACGCTCTGAAAATCACAAGCAGCAAATCACACAGAAAGGTGAAAGCGGAGGGGGCCCAGAAATGGATGTTGGGAGTTGTCAGCAAAGCGTTAAGAGCCAAGGAGGTAAAAGGTAGAGAGGCTTCGTATGCATGTCTTCTGCCATTTCTGTGATGCAGAGCCCATCAATGGGCCCCTTTACACAGAGACAGGATTTAGGACAGCTGCTAAAATTCCTCAACCATTAACACACATACACACACACACACACACACACGTCTGGTTTTAAGCGCACAGGCAGGAAATGGGAATCCCTCGTAAGTTTCCCTTCCGCTGTTGCTTTCCTCTCAAGGCCTTGAGGCCCCCATGACGAGGTGGGAAAAAGCACTTCACCATTTGTCTCTCCACTGCGCGTGAGGTCGGTCACATGAAGAGCCTGGCATTTCCCACATCCCCAGCCAGTTATTTACCCCTTCTTCCACATAGCGACATTCAATTAAAAAGGCTTTCTAGGTACTCTTTCATAAAAATAAAAAAAAACTTAAAGAAAGAACGTAGCGATGGCTCGCTCTTTGTCTCATATGGCCTTGGCACCGAGAGCAAAAAGGGAATCCAGACAAGCAATTTGTTCCTTGTGATTAAGACTCCGGTTTGAGAGACAGCAGAGGTCAGCCAAGTGCCTCTTGTCTTAAGGGAGGGTGAGGGGGGGCTCACTCTAGAGTAGCTGAAATTATTCCCTACCCTCCTGTGCAATAGCTGCATCAGGTCTCTAATGTCAATAGCACCATCCCTGTCACATCCTACATCCACATTTGAAGCAGTGTGCAGTTTAATTTTCACCTTTCCAGTTGTAACTGTGAGAATGTCACTTTGTTCTGGTGGCCGTTCACTTTCCCATATGAAAACACTTGAATAAGAAAAAAGAAAAAAAACCTACTTCCATTTCTCACAATATTCTTTTCCCTCTGCCTCATCACACTTTTGTAATTCATTATGGATGAGTACTAGTCATGTATATTTGCTCCAACTCTTGTCGGGCACTGACCCTTGCACCCCCTCACTACTGGCCACATGTGCTGATGATGATACAGGAACTTGATCCGTGCAAACTAAACAAGTTAAACAAATTGTGAAATCACAGAGAGCACTCATTTTCAAATTGAAATCAGTGAATCAGCGTTTGTTTTCTTTGCTTTGAGGTGGGATGGTTTTACAAGCTAAACTGTCTCTCTCTCGCTCTCTTTTTAAAATCAATGTTATAATTAATTCCGATGTGTTGCTCAAAAAAAAGAAAAAAAAAGGCACTTATGTCAGGTGGCATTTTAATCAGCTTGATGGATTTCTCCATCTGACCAGCACGAGTAAAGGGTCAACCAACCAACCACTCCCGGCATCTGCCACTGGACAGGGATGCTAACAGGGCCCTGACAGATCCTGTCCCTCCCTCTCTCTGACTTGGTTTAATTCATCACCCTCCAAACAAGACCTCCGGGTGCTTCGACCAGACCAGACGCTCGGAAGCTTGCTGCTGCTCTCGTGAGCGTGAGCCCGCCCAAAAAACATTACACACAGCACACACACACACACACAAATGTCAATGCACATGGACCCATCCACACTCATATACGCACCATTGTCATCCGTCAGTCTGACAAAACAAATTATGCATCACACACACACACCCGTAATGGCCTGTGACACAACACAATGAAGTATGAGCCACACACACTCACAGACCATCATCACCCATCACAGCCTGCCAAAACATAACGTAAAGTAGGCGCCGCTGCAACAACACTGCGATTCACCTTGGGAGGTATCACTCAAGCCGTGTAAGTTGCTTGGCAACAGATTTGTCTGATAAAAGACTAAGTGCTTTAGCTGCCCTGGTGAAAGGGTTCTTGTAGGTAGTCAGTGTCAAAGCTGCACGCGGTCAGCTGAGCCCCCCCACTGCCAGATCCTCTTGGCTCTGATACCACAGGATCAACGAAGGCACAGCTCACCTGCTGACCTCTTAAGGCCTTTACTCTGGGGAGGGGAGTTAGTAAAAGATATTTTAGCCAGTGAGAGTCGCAGCTCCCATGTTTTTTGAGATAATCAGTGACATGGCACACTTGCAAATACGTTTGGCAGAAAGACAAACAGGAAACAACATATATATTACTATATACCACCTGTGTCCTTGCATAGTTTCTGTGGGCTCTAACGATTGTATGACCGTATAAACTGTGTGTGCTGTAGGCCTAACACCAGTCAATCTACAGTAAAATTCCAGATGCCCTGTAAAAAAAAATAAATAAAAAACCAACCCCCTCCTCACACTGAGACAGGAAATGACTTTTAAGAAATGGAAGTCATGTGGTATTTGCTTTTTCCACATAGGCAGAGTGTGAGGAATTAACTGCAACCAATGTGACATGTGTGGCAACTTTTTTCATTCAGAATGCAAGAGCCTTTCTATAGAATTTAAAATGCTGTAGATGCCTTGAGAGTTTAGGAAGCATGGGTGTGTGGTTCTGAATTTAAAATCTCAAGTCTACATGATATAAAAAGCCAAAGTACACTTCAACAAAAACTCTCGTCACCACTGCAACACGCAGAAACCTCTAAAGGTAAACACGTTTGCATTTGCTTAAACAGGTTTAGTTAGGAGTTAGCGTGTGTGCCAAACTGCTGGATCTGATGTAAAGTAAAACAAAATAAAATGAGCGTCCAAGTGAAGAGGCAGCTGCTGCAGAATATCATGTGGATTTCCGGGGAGTCCTCTTACCTCTTTTCTGCATGAAGGTGAAGAGGTCATCCAAAAACTCCTTCCTTTTGGGGTCAGCGTCCAGTTCATACAGCTGTAAAAGGAGACAGAAGCTTATTCAGGCCCGGTGCAAGAACTTGCCAGTTGACCGGTGAGTGCGTGTAGCCAACAGTCACCCGTAGCTCTTGCTGTGCCAACCGGACATCGAGGTCTCCAAACACTCACCTTAGCAAAGTCCCTGGATGCCTCTCCTCTTCCTCTGCTACTGTCGGCCTCATCCGCCCAGCCAGCACTTCCATTCTACAACAGTTGAGAGAAAACAAAGATACGGTCAGTAAACAACCCAGTCTGTAGGGGTCTCATATCGTTATCTATCAAAAGTGTCTTTTATAAAGATTATTCTTTTAGCGCTTCACCTTTACATGATCGTGACAGCAGAGAGACAGACAGGAAACATGGGCAGAGACAGAAAAAGTGTGTGTCATGCAAACAGGGCCTGGTTCCACCGCTACTGTAGTTGCAAATTTGTAACTCTTAAGAACAGACTGTGACCTCCAACGTTTTTTTCTAAAATGTGTTAATTCTACCTGAAAAGATAACAGCAGGTTGACACTGACTGTAGGTGAAAAAGTTCAGTTCATGTTGGTCTAAAAAAAAAAACAAACAAAAAAAAAAAAAACGGAGTAAGCAAACTGTAAGCTAGTTACAACATTCTGCTATACAAAACACATGAAAAATAATATATACTGAAACTCCAAGAGTGCATTTTTCCAGAGGTTGGAGGAGTAACCTCTGGAGTTATTGTGCCCCTGAGCTCCTGTGTCCCCCTCCCCCCTCATCCTCAAACATCTCCATTTGACCTAAACCATCTGCATCTGGGCCTGCCCTGCCCCCACCCATGTCTTCCGACCCAGCTGGATACAAGGGCCCCCCATCCCTCAACCTTAACGCAGCTGTGACGGGTGGCCAAGTTCATGGAGTGTAACTGGCTGTCAGGAGAGGTGGGTTGGTCAGTAGACCTAACACACACACACACACACACACACACACACACACACACAGATCATGTCTATGTGTATGTTTGTGAGTGCATGGGGGGGGGGGCAATGGCCCCACAAGACGGGAAGGAAGGAAAATAGGGGCAGAAAGGGGTGCACGGTATGCGCCGACCAGGAATGTCTCCTAAAGACAAAACCTATAAAAGCATCAGGAATCAAAACAAGATCCATTTGGAGGGGGGCGTTAATAGCTGCAGCCAGGGTCTAGTTTCAAACGGGAGCCCATTGGTCAGTGGCAATTACAAGGCCTGAAACGAGAGCCGGCAGGGCAAAGGTTGTCAAGGCCCCTGAGAGCCAGTCATTTCCATCCTCTCACTCTCTCTATGTGTAACGCATGTCAACATTCATGCTCCCTAAACACATACGCATCAGCCATCAACTTGCAGACAGACCCTCTGCAAACGGTAAGGGTGGAGATCAATGTCAAACACATCTCCAAAGTCTCCAAAACAGTAACCTTATAGAGTGGTGCACGAAAGAGTCAATGATTGTTGCAGTCCTGGTTGGTCCCCTCGTCTCAAAGCCAATGGCTTTCTGAATGGGCCTTTGGTTAGATGCCTGAATAAAGGTCTGTGGTTAACATAGACAGATTTTAGCTAAATGAGACTACAGAGGATGTCTGGGACATTAAAATTAACCATGAGATAACTTGTTGTTATCATATGGCGTTATATAAATAAAAGTGAAACTCATCTACTCACTCGTCCGCCTTTACAGCCTCGTGTTATTAATCGCGCGCTTGCAAACTAATCTAACTCAAACTTTCCAAAAGGTGTTTGAGGTAAGCGCAAGAAATCAAACTACATGTTGGAAGCTTAGTGGTGGTGACGCTGAAGTCTAACGTAACGTTAGCTTTTTACTTCCGGCAACTGCATTTATGCTTCAAAAAATAAATAAATAAATATTCCATTGGCCTTTTTGTGAAGGAAACCAGAGCGAACCTCCGGGTTGGCCTACACTTAAAGACAACACTGATACAAACATTTTTATTTTCCCTCTCAAACTAGCGTGAAAGATTTTGTTCCAAAATGCTACATTTCCAGTATGAAAAATTGTCATAACAAAGTCCAGTGTTATAATTTTCTATAGACATACCATTAGACTATGCATCTTCAACAAAGCAATTACTTTATCGACTTTATTGAAAACTACAGCTCATTCCTTATCAAAAATACATTCTGCTGCCGACAGTACAGCGAAATATATAGTACGTCTTAGAGATTACAACAGGGTCCTCGTGTATAGGTAAATATACAGTATAGTACATCTGGAGGCCTTATAGACCTTTGCACACAATTCGACCACCTCCGTTAACCTTTAACCATTATAAATGATTATTGTAGAAGATAATTCAGACTGTGGCCATGTATAATCTCATGTGATTGCTCTTGCATGAAGAAAGAAAAAAAAATAAACCTTTGCATTCGGCACCTTTTCTACATGCTGGATGTTCCCTGTTCAATGGCCCACAGACTGTCACTGTGTAATCTTACTGACAGTAACCAAACCAGCTAGTACAACCACAAAGCTGCACGGGAAACACACCCGCTCTGCTCGGCTAATCCACTCCCAATACCCGTTTTTAATAATAGTTAGATAAGCATGTGTGACCTGCCTGTCTACATGTAGGACACACTGATGGATATACTGACAGTGGCCCACACTAGAAGGAACTTCCAGCTCACCGGGATGAGATGTGACTACACAAGAGCAGGCTTAGCTGCTGGGTTACTGGCCTTGGATTTGTTAGGTGAACACAAATGTGTTTACACACAAATCATACGCATGACCCACACACACACACACACACATATGTGAGGGACACTCCGCCATGGGAGCGCAGGGGTCAAGGTGTGTCTGACATCAACAACAAAAAGGTCTAAAGTGACATAACGCCACTGTCCAGTCCCACGATGCTACACAAGTCCTTTACAGCAGCTCTGGGATGGTACTTTAAAATGCCGCTGTTTCTAGACAGAGGTGGGCGATGAAGACAAAAACGCAGAAATTGATCATTATCACCGCGTTATGTTGATATCCATATGTTGGAAAATGTGCCACAAGTTTAAAAAAAAAAAAAAATCACATTTATTTTGATTAAAATCAAAAAAGGTTCTCACACTGTCAATTTAAACAACATATCCACTCCAGTTTGACCCAACAAACAGGCGACCGACTACTGCAGCATCGCTTTGACTCAACTGTCTCTCTTGTGCTCTTAACAAGGACAGTCAGTTGGTCCTCTTCCACTGCGGTAAAGTAGGCTGAATGGCTGCTACGATGAAAGGGACAGATGGCAGTAAAGATAAAAGCAAACTACTGTAGCATTAGCTGCTATGTATGCAACAGGGATGGGCTTTGAAGGACGTTTTCAATTCTTTTAAACACAGTCTTAACCAAAGCCACTCGCAGCAACCAAGGTGAATGCAGCAAAGACACGTCTGCACCATTTGGCTGCAACGATTAATCACTTAGCCTATAAAATGTCAAAAACTGTTTTCCAGAGCCCAAAGTGACGTCTTCAAATTGCTTATTTGGCCCAACTAACAGTCCAAAACCCCTAGGACTCATTTCATTCATTTACTGTCATACATGACAAAGACAAACAGCAAATGCTTGACATTTTTGCACGGAAAATAGTGATATATATTTTTTTTTCTCTAATCGTTCCAGCTGTAGTCTGACAGGTCTGATGCTGTTGATACTAAACATTTGGTCTCAAAGCCAGTGGGCCTGTTGGGACACCTGCCAGTGATTCCTTTAAATTGGGTTTTGGGAGGGTAAATTCTGCCGTCACCAGATGCATCTCTAGGAAACCCGTCCGCGTCTCTGGCTGGTTAAAAAAAACCCAACAAACCCCACAGTAATTGGAACGTGGGAGACGCTAACCACGAATAGACATGTTGGCTCTTGAATTGGGACCTTGGTCAGCGGAGGAATGTTAACACTATGTTGCTTTGTCGTCAAGTTAGAGTGGATACTGATGTTTTGGGACCACTCCTTATGATCAGTCACCTCAGTCCCTTCATCACTTCCAGCGCTCCACCCAGAAATTACTCCCTTAAAAAAAAGAAAATAAAAGGAAATTCCCACCCTAACTCCTCTCACGTACAAGGCTTGGCTTGCCTGCTATAATTCATAATTGTGTCGAATGACGTGTGTAAAGCACGCATCTGTGTTATAAGTGTCCCTGTTGCTGCAATGTAGGTTTCATTTTTGTTTTTATATTGTTTTGACATTTTAGTCTCATAGCCAGTCATTTGAATGTTTATTTACCCAAACTACGAGTCAGTTAGGTCAAATGAAATGATAATGTTCAAATAGAGCATTAAACACGTCTATGCGTGTGCGTTGCATGCAAGCGTGTGCTGGTGTCTAAGCAGCCCGTGTTTTCTGCCTGTCTCCCTCTCTGTTAGCCGGTTTGCCGGCCAGGCAGTGGGCGGCCTAAGCACATTATGGCCATACGCGATTGACTGGCGCGTCGCCAAGTCAGGGATAAGAATAAGGTTGATGACCAGAAGTGAGCTGTAGCTGGTCACCGCTGAGGGTTTGGGAAGGGCTGTCTGCACGTTGACATGTAAACAGTACCTCTGTACCTAAAAAGGTTCTCTCTGTGCAAACGTTCTTTTGAGTGGGGGAACCCCTGCGGGTTGCCGAGATGGTCGCCACTTAAAATTCATACGTTCTCGTTTGGTATTATTCTGGCGATTTTGTTAAAATGGGTCGTTTTTTCAGATGGGGAGGATTTGGCTTAAATTTACATTTGTATTCCTTTCCCTGAAAACACTCAATTTGGGCTCCCCAGATGTGAGATCCATGCACCTGGGTTGTGCGTTCATGCGACTTTATTGTGGCACATTAAAATGGACAACCTTCCATCTGCAACAAGTTGACACATTCTTTGCATATCTCTCCGTCTGCATCGGACAAACTGCACAGCACACGTCGATGCATAGCTTGGGGATAATTCTACGCAGCCATTAGAGAAAGATGTCTGGAGGAAGAGCCACCATTTTAGCGAGGCCAGGCATGCCGGAACAAGAAGGGGTTAATGGCTGCTGGTTGGGGAGTGGGGGGATGGATGGCATTGATTACTCAGGATGTTGACAGCACTTCTCCAATTTGATAGCGGAGCTGTTATTAGATGAAGAGGCTTGCTCTTAATAAAAGCATCATGTCATTTGCCGTCGCTCTTCAAGCAGGAGGTTGGGCGGGCTCAAATAGCAAGACACTGAGCCGAGGAACTATTCTCTCCGTTACACTCACTTTTGGGATTATAAAGCTGGGGGAAAACTGCACATTTCCACGCATGGTTTGAAAAAGGTCAGCAGCCAATTGCATACTGTGTGGGCCAGCTATGTAAAGTAAATCACTTTCATACGGTAGATAACAGGCTGGATGACTTTCTGGTGGTGGGATGGCAGAAAAAAAACAACCGTAGGCTCATGTGAAATGTGGCGTAAACCTGAAAAACAGCCTGCCTGTGTGATCACGTGGCCTAAACAAGGCTTAATAAAGAGAGACACGTGTCTCTGCCCTGTTAGGAAGCTACTGTCATGGCTGCCGGTCTCCCACCCTACAGAGCTCCACACTGCAGCCCAAGTCCCCTGGGCCGCAGCCATTGAACAAATCAATAGCCATGGATGTGCAAACACAGGGAAGTCCCCAGCCCCCTCCGGACGCAATCTCACAGCACACATCAATACTCATCATCCTCAGTCATCTATCTACCACCGCCATGCCAGGGAAACTGAGATGAGGGCAGGATCACAGCTCCCAGGGTGACCTAACCCTGTCACCTCCAACAAGACACCCTAACTTTGACTAACACGGTGAAGGTTGCCATGGGAAACCCTCATCAAACACAAAACAGTGTCAACAGCCACACCTATCCTCAATGAAAAATACATGCACATACGAGGAAGATCCCTATAGCAACCCCTGGGTGGTAAATCAAGGGTAACAAAAAGTAACTCTGCCAGAATAGACGCAGGAGGGAGGGGGACTTGAGTGAAATTCACCAACATTCCTGTACACCGGTAACAGGACCTCACAATAACAGGAGAGCCCTCCTCATCCCACAGGTACTCTTAACATCTCGTTCCCGGACTAATCTTTTTTAGCCAAATTGCTGCCTGTCAAAACAGTTCAGCGAGGGAAATCTTTTAAACAGACGCAGCAGTAATTTAATCAGAATCAAGGCCTCCAGCAGAAGTTCTGGGCTGCAGCCAACAATAGTGATAAATGGCAAGTAGCCAGAAAAGAGGCTGCACACGTGCTTAATAGTTCAACTTGCTTATTGTGTACGTTTGACTAATAAAGCCATTACGGCTACTCGGGGTGCAGGTCCCTCTTTTTAAAATGTACTGTAGTGAAGAGAACTGGATCAGTGATTAAAGCAGCCTGTTCCCTCAAATACTGGAGAGCAAGAGTCCTGGTCTGAGACCATCTGCAAAGTCGCCTTTGTGCTCTCAAAGAAAGCGAATCGGCTTCCTCTCAGCATCAGCATGCCTGTGAAAACGAGCATGGGGGGTGGCCAGCAATCTTTAATCCAAATCAAATAATTGGGGCCTTGAGCCCACAGCGGGACTCTGGGAATCATTTATAGTGCCTCTTGCCATGGTGAGGGGGTGACAGATGAGGTGTGAGGGAAGGGTGCATTGGGAGATGGGCTGAGCGGATGCAGTCCTTTATTTGCTAATTACTGTAAAGGGTCTAATGGTGAGCTGGCAATATGCTACCGCCAACAAAGGCTCTGGCTAATCGTGATTCCATGTGTGACAACAGGGAAGTAAATCTCACTGCCACTTGGGAACATATGGTAGAGTTCCCACTTACAAACAGATCTGCTGCTGATTCTCGGCTCTCATTAAGGATTATTATATAGCATAAAAAGGGCCACATATCACATGAGATCAGGCTGGCAGCAGAGAATAGGACCCAGGGGGCATTCCTGCCTCCGAGTGTCCGGTCATGTATGTAGCTGGAAGAGATTTCTGGCTTTTGAGGGAACAGTCAAAGTAGCAGGGACAAAGGGCTAAATGTCCAGGGGCAGAACATGTTGCTACCTGCCCCGGCCTCCGCCGTGCTGCGCCTCCAAAAAAAAGGCACTGAAATACAGGCCTCCGGGCAAGACCACCCCTCCCTCCATTAATCACTCCAATTACAAAGCTGAAA
>JAVQJF010002613.1:0-52174 GCA_036023855.1 Gadopsis marmoratus
GATGGGCTGGGGGCATGGGATGGGATGGGATGGGATGGGATGGGCTGGGGGTATGGGATGGGATGGGGGGGGGTTTCCTAGCCTTTCCTTGTTGAGTGATGGCGAGGAAGGAAAACAAAGCTAGAACAAGTGCTTCCCTGGGAAATAAGCCCGGACACTCTGGGCGTGATTTAACACAAGTTCCTGCGCTCTGCTCTTATACACGGAGAGTAACAATAACAGCTCGTGATGATGATGATAATAACAACAATAACAGCTCGTGATGATGATGATAATAACAACAATAACAGCTCGTGATGATGATGATAATAACAACAATAACAGCTCGTGGTGGCCTGCGTCGCTGCGACGGACCGGAGCGACGTGTGTCCGTTTCCTGACACCTTACAGCACAGAAATGTCTGCTGCTGATGGGATGGCATGAGTACTGGGAGAGGTAGCTGCTGCACACAGCGCCTAGTTAGGATGCTTTTTCTTTTTTCTTTTTTGCAGGGCGATAAGAGCCAACAGAGAAGAGAGGAGAGGAGGAGGAGGAGAGGAAGAGGAGTCGGGTACAGCGCAAAAACACATATTGAGAGTAAATGCTACAACGCGCAGGGATTACACGGCTCCTCCTGTGCAGAGATACCGGATTAAACACGCAGCTAAGCAGAGTGCGCACACGGACACATTCCTGGAGACGGAGACGCGTCACCACTGACAGGTGTCCGCCGTCCGCCGTCCGCCCCGCAGGACAACAGTACAAACTGCGGAGCAACGCACGGCAGCGACCACACGCACACACACCGTTATATTCCGCCTCCGGAGTCGGGTTTTGTTGGCGCTGGTCTCCGATAAGGTCCCCCAGTAAGGTCCCTCCTTTGACGCGCAGCAGTCGCTTGTCCGGAGCCTCCTCGCAATCTGCTTTTATCGACTTTTCTATCTCCTCGTTCCTTCTCCTGACTCTTTGTTTTTCTTGCGTTTTCCTCCGCGCGCTCTCTGTGTTTGTCTCTCTCTCTCTCTCTCTCTCTCTCTCTCTCTCTGCTGCCGTTCACTGCAGCAAAAACAGTCTGTCTGAGAGACGAGAGGGAGGGGACAAGGGAGGGAGGGAGGGAGGGGATTTTAATACGATTTGGCCCATACCATCGGCACAACAGGGCCAGAGCAGGGGCCTACCGGCTGAGAGCAACATGAAGGAGATGGAGCAGATAGAGAAGTGTGATCTCACCACCGAAAAATCGCCGTAATGGTCCTTTAATAGTCCACGCCGCCCTTATCGGGCGTCACGCTGCTTTATTATCTCCTGTGGTGGCACATTGCTGTAGGATCGGCTCTGCTCACTGTATCTGTGTGATACTGAGTAGGTCTGCTCCTGTGAAACGTTGTCGTGGGTCTAAGGCCTACAAATCCCCTGAGATGAAGCAGCAGAGGTCATCTGAAGTTGATTGTCTCGCTTCTCGGTTGCCTATAATGGTTCTTATCATTGATATTATGGAGCTATTACCCCTATCTTCCACATAGGCCCACTGCTATTTCCCGTAGGCCTGATAATTTGCAATATGTTAACGGCATACTGAGTCCTTGGCCTTGCAGAGTTGTGGGACTTGTTCTGTTCCTGTATCTTCCCCATATCCCTACTGCTGTCAGCCTGCGCCTCAGAGACTTCAGTGTGACCTGTCCTCTCTCATCACCTCAAAATTGGTATAACGTCATATATACATCATATACTGGGAATGGCCAGATTTGCATGTGCTCGTAAACGTTATCATATATAGTCGGTATAGCTTCATGCATCAGGCCCATTTGGGAATCTGGATCCAGGGGACGGAGGTGGGAGGAGGGAGCGGCTGTTCAATTTGCCAGAGAGGATTAGGGATTAGTTGTACTGGTGGATTAGGTGTGTGTGTGGGGACGCACGAAGGGGTTAAACATGGGTGGCAGGCAGCCGCACGGCAGCCCAATCAGTGGCGATGGCGACAGAGTGACACCGGGGAGGTGGGTTTGAAGAAAATACCAAATAATGAAAGCCACGGGGAGCCTGGAGGGGTTAGAGAGCCGGGGCATTTGAGAGATATTCAAGCAAGCAGCTGCTTTCCACTGTAAACATTAATATTGCTGCTCTGGGTTTCCAAGGTTCTGGTAATGGAGGTTGTTTTAAAGTCCACCTTCAGGGGTCATTGAAAGGACTTCAGCAAGGTCCCCACTCTGATTTCACCAAATGATATACATAATGACTTTTGCGACCCCTATTCCCCACTTGCACCACCACCTTGTACGCTATGAGTCATTTATGTTCAAAGTAAAGCGGAGTCTTTATCTCTGGCTCTGTCTCCAAACCAAGTGGGAGAATAGAAATGCAGCATCTGGCATCATTAAACACTTGTTACGAGCACGGGAAAGACTTTGTGGTTTTTTGGCTCTTTCTCCAGGAGAGGACAGCCCCAGGTGCGTCTGACTTCACGTGACGGCCGTATATAAGTCCGGGGTCGGAGCACGCAGCCTGGACAGTGACAGGCCGGTAATGAAGTCCGTGCTGCTACACCAGGAGCTCTGGATTCAGGCTTTTTGGCCGCTTGAAATCTGCATATTAAAGCCCTGACCTTTGCGTGCTGAAAAGGCTCCACGTGAAGCCCAGATGCACTGTGTGCAAAACCAACACACATCTGCAAGTCAGTCCATCTCTCCATCATCCACTCGTCCATCCACCCGTCGGGTCTGTAGACAGAGAATCATTGTAGTAAAATCAACACGATATTTGCTTCTTCTTAATTTTTTTTTAACCATCCCTCTATGTCCCCTCATCCAAAAAGCCACGACACTTTCACCAACATCTCTGCCGGGACTCGAACCCGGAGCCTCTGGATTAGAAGTCCAGCGCGCTATTCCATTGCGCCACAGAGACTGTCTCACTTTTTTTCCCCGATCAAAAGCGGATTTATACTCCCCCTCCCAGCTCTGTGCAGCATCCTCGCCATCCCTCAGCATCAGGACCGCGGCCGTGTGGATAATAATTTGCCGCCCGGTAGGGGGTGCTGCCGCCGCGGAACCATTAGTCCACCCCCCCCATTGCTTTCACGCAGGGCATCTCGTCAAAACATCATAATGGTGATATTATCAAAGCGAAATCAATAGATGGAGCATCTTACATTGTAACTGCATCAATAACTATGAGGCAAATTGCTCACTCATTGCAGGGAACAGCTCCAGTGAACAGCTCACGTTTTTTATTACCCGTTTGTTTTGCTCTAAAAACGGAAACTATGTCTACAGGGGTTTGGTTTGAACAGATTAAAACAAAACCCATCTTAAAGCCTGCAGAGTTTGAGCAAATGTTCTGTCCAGAAACAGAAAATGGCAAACGTTAGGATCTGTAAGAAATGTGCCTGTAACATGGATTTGAGTCAAGGGAAATCACCTAGATGCCAAATGATCTGCAATTGGCCAAAAAGTCACATACAGGGTGCAATTTTACAAGTGCTGTTTTTACCGTGACAATTATTTTAAGCTGGCAACTGTTAAATATAGAGATATTTGTCCAGTAACGGAGCTGATGTGGCTCTGAGGAGAATATAACACTATCAAAAGCATTAAATTAACTCGAGTTTTATTAACACTGACAGCTAGAGACAGTTTGCCGTGTCCTTTATAAGCAATACATTTGATCACAAATATATTTTATCAACAGCAAAATGAGAAGGAATGCAAGTTGACAAGCACTTTCCCTTCAAGCCACCGGTAACAAATTGATAAACCAATTTTGTTGGCGCTAACAAGCCTAAGTGGTCACGTTGCTTCTCTCAGTGCCGGTTCAGCTGATCTGAACAGACACATTTTCAAACCAACTGCTACAAAACAGTATGGGTGCAGCGTCCTCTCTAGAACGTTTACTGTTGCGCCCCCCCCCCCCTGTGCATTTGTTACTGTACCGTACAGAAATGGAGTTGGATCTGACATTACACCATGTTTTCTTATATTCACACTGCAGGACAAACGCTGTTCAGGTGCAGGGTGTAGCTCAGCGGTAGGTAAAGCCTGAGGCAGGCTGCCGGTGAGGAGCCTGTTCACACACACAGCTTCCACCACCGGACAGACTCGCTGCATTCCAGCCCCCCCCCCCTTACTGATGTTAAAAATGCATCTGAGCAGCAGCTGTGGCCTGGAGAAGTTAAAATATGAATGACAGCCTACAGTAAACAGCCACAGACACACATTCCTGTGCACAGAGACGACCAGCAGGCACATTGGATGGGCGAGGCAGTGACGGAGCAAAGGAAAGTGATTAATGAATATGTCGTCGCAGCACTATTAGACAAATTACATAAGGACAGAACATGTAGGACAGCATCTAATTTTGGGCCCCCGGTTGTTGTGTGAAATAAACTGGGTCACATCTGCATGCACTTTGCACTATTGCTGCATTTGATGACCCCAAAGCTTTACAGAGTTTAATTAATTCCAAGGGACAAAACATCACGACACCTTTTCTGCGTGAAGTACAACATAATCCTTTAATACTTTTGACGAAACGGGGCCTCCTGTAGGCCAGAACAGATACACAAAACACCCCACAGTGAATCCACATTCCCTTCAACTCCTTCCTCGCCTTTCTTTTCCGCTCATCTCTTCTTGTCCTGTTCTCAAAGAAAAGTCAGGGCTATGGAGGTGATGATGGACAGACCAATCACTGTGTAGCCGGTGCTGTAGACCTCTGGGATTCTGAAGCCCTTGCCCATGTCCCAACACTGATTTCAATAAAATTAAATAAGACAAAAGAGAGAGCAGACCATGAAACATAAGAAACATCATCAGATTATACATTTTGGCAAAACATAGATTCTGAAATTAATAAAATAAGCTAATATGGCAAAGATTTTAAAAGTAACAAATTGCATAGAGATCTGTCCTTTACAAAGCTTAAACTGATGAGTAGACACCAAACGTGGTAATGACAGCAAACCACCAAAGAATCTGAAATATAATATACAAACATTTGCTAGGTCTATAAATAAAATGTGGTATGTCTTACCAATTCAAATCAATTTTATTTATATAGCACTATGTCATAACAGAGTTATCTCTTACCAAGTGGCGGATGCCGTTAAAGGTGTGGTAAGATAAGGGGAAGGTGATGCCGAACTTGGCCAAGCCAATGAGAAAGGGGCCGACGGGCAGCGTGTGGATCAAGTCCAGGTAGTAGGGGTAACTTCCTGGTAATACCAGCGCTGCTGCGGCAAAGGTTGAGATAGCTGGACACAGACAGAAGTAATGAGCCCAAAGATTGCCCCAGGTGTGTATGTGAATGGGTGTTCCGAGAGAAATGTTTTAGAGAAAGGCCTAAGTGAGAAATTAATACATGTCAAGGATCAACATGGTGCTACCATGAGTCACCAAACAGCCAGACACCACTGGACAGTCATTTGTAAGCATCTGAATGCAAGGACTTTTTTACCTGCCGACTAAATTCAATGGCTCTGTATCAAACAGCCTCCTCATTGGCTGCCTGCAGCAATAAACTGCAGCCATCTGTCTAAGCTTCCCTCAGCAGGTGATATTTTTAGTTTACCAGCCCTTTGCTACGGAGCCATAAAGTTGATTTCAGACCCTGTGATTAAGCGCGTGGTGTTTTGATAGAACGACAAGACATAGTGAGGGACTGGTCTTAAACTGGTAGCTGAGCTAACTTGGACCCAGCTTTTACAGCACGGCACATCAAGGATAACAGTACTGCCGCACAATGTCATAGTAACACGGGTTCAACCGTTACACCAGGAAAATGACTAAAACCTGTTAGCAGCGTAGTAGTAGACTCGATTTTCACACAGAAAGGGTTGAATTATATTGAACTTCTGTTTTGTAATGCCAGTAAATGCTCTTAGCAGAAATCAATAGCAATTAACTAAAATGCCCTCAAGTGATATTCAGGGTCTGACAGTGGCATTAGAATAGCTTCACTTCAATGTTAGAAGAGAAAAAACACCTGCTTGATGATACAAGTCTTTTCTGTTATATTCTATGTGGGATTCTTTGGGTAGTTTAAGGATGAACCTAACTAACTTCATGGAAAAGAATGAAAGAAAAACTTGATTTCTACCTCCACTGAGCCCCAGTCCAGTTGCTCTGAATGTGATGGACATCATCATGGGGACAGACCAGCTGAAACACAAAAGAAAGGTAACACATTTACTACAATGGCAAATATATGTGGTTGAAAACACACTCAAAGCGTTTGCACCTCACTGACGTTTCCCTGTTTTGTTTCAGGTTAGGCTCAGCCTGTCATCGGTAAGTAGCATCACCGCAGACTCAGAGTACAGAAACAAAGAAGGACTGTTCTATATTTCAGCTGCAGGCAGCAATGCAAAAGACAAAGCAAAGCTGCAAGCCATGGGAGAATTTTTTACTATTATTATTTAAAAAGAAAGTAAATAACAGTTGGCACTTTCACGCACAGTTTCCAATGTCTGCATGCAACTTTAAACAGGCGAAAGAGTAGGATTTAAATCACTGGATGTCCAAAGTTAGAAAGAATCAATGGTCAGCAAGTGTCAGAGACAACGTGCCCTGACATAGATTAGCCATTAGAATGATCCCAGATGGAGAAATGCTAATTTAAAAAGGAAGGAGGAAGGAAAGCTAGCGAGAAATTACAGGGCACATACAGGCACGGAACAAAAAGGTTGCCTTTACTGCACATTATAGGATTGTAATAACTGCCTGACAGTTCAGAAAGGTGCTCACTGCACTAAATGTATCCAAAGGCATGAAAACCTCTGATAATGGTGGCTTGTCCTGCTGTTTCATAAGCATAAAAGGGACGAAAAGACTGCATGATCTGAAAGTTGACTTTAACAGCAATTCTACCTTCAGCTTGGATAATGTGCGGCAGTGGATTATTGTTGTATCTGAAAATATTAAGCTGAAATTATAAAACATAAATGGAATATTTCCCTTCAACAACTGCATCATCTCCACCCGTCACTTGAGATTACGTTCAGAAGAAGACACAGGCTGACAGCGTACAGGCGCGACACACAGTACATACTTGTAAATAGTGATATGAGGAGATATGGGTCTGTTAAGTCTGGCATTTTTGGACCAATGCTTGCTCATCTCCTCCTTCGCTGTGGTTCCCATTGGAGCAGCACTGTAGTGGAGTGAAAGTCATATTTAGGGTATGGAAGATTAACAACAGGTTTTAGCAGGTATCTGCATCATTACTATGAGCTGTAGCAGTACGTGTGTACACACAAACACAACTCACTGTCTGTAGAGGACGCTGTAGTGTGGTCTGGAGACACAGACACCCCGGTGGACCAACGTCCTTAAGACAAGAGGAGACAAGAAATGTTAGAATTAAGCCTTTACTTGTCATCAGGACATTTATGTCTGCAGTGCATAAAGGAGACGTAAAGCAAACAGCACAGAGATAGGCGTTAATATTTCTACTCACGGGCCACCAAGCCCCTAAATTTGGTGGTCAAAGTACATTTTTGGTGGCCAAAATGTAAAGTTACGTAAAAACAATTTAGCACAGCTTACTACAGCCGACCTTAACGGTGACAGAATAAATGGAAAGACAGTAACAGAATAAAATATTATAATGACTCATTTAAACTGAAAAGACGTTCTCCACAGACGTATGCTGCATGTATTCTCTCAGCCTGTTAGTTCACGGTCTCTGTTTGCTTCCCAAGGAGTCGGGATGTTGGTGGAAGTGAAGCCACAGGGGGACGCCTACATGCTTTCAGGGCCACGGTTAACATTGAACCCTGCAGCATCTCGCACACATCAGGTTTTTAATAATAATACGGTCCCCACATATTTCAGTACTGTCTTAAGTGCATTTATGAATACATTTTTATACTGTGAATAATTCTATAAATAAGGCTACACACACCAACAGTAACGCTTCACATTTCTGACAGCGTGATTTCTCAGACGCCCATTCAACTTACTATTCTTGTGCTGCACTAAACATATATACATATGAATATTGTGAGGAAAGTCTTCCGGTAATCATTTACAAAACCGACTCAAATACAAACTACAACAACTCGAACTCCAGATACAAACTACAACAACTCGAACTCCGGCCCTGAGAAAACCGGCGAACCCAAATCAGTCTGATGCAATATACTGTGGACTGGATCAGCAAGGTTCTTAAACTCAATGTCTGGCCTGCGAAAGAAGGAATAACCTAAATTCAACGGCCACCTAAGATCAGTGAAGTGGACAAACTTCCCACAGTTGACTTTTCCACTTGGTGAACACGATGTCAGCAAAGGCACGACAGTGACGTAAACTGCCGGTTAGCTGCAAGCTAAACTGAACCAAACACATCAGGAAGCCCATCTTATTAAAGGCAGCGAACAAAACCTTTTCAGTCCGTCATTAATTCTACTCAAGAGTCAAAGTCCGCTCCCTGCTAGCTTTCAAACACAGCTGGCGTTAGCCTGTTAGCTAACGGCAGCTAGCGCTGCGTCGCGTCGTATTTACGCTAAATAAAGATAACGAACAAGGAAAAACGTCACACTCGGAGGGATTGTCCTCGGCCGTAACGTTATTATGCTGTAAAAACCCCACAAACGGCACAAAACGCTTTGCCCGAGCCCAAAATTGATGTAGCACACTTGTACTGACCTTAGGAGAAGCGCCATGTTTGGCAGACAGCGGACGGAAGTGACGTCGACGGAAGTTGTTACTCCGCCCGTCGTTGTGAGAAGGTCACGTCGGTCAGCTGACGTGTCCGGTTTAATGCAGTCAGACACAAGAGGTTTGAGAGCAACACCTTCACACACTTCACATTACTAAATAAATAACACAGATATGTTTCAATAAAATATATGTCTGCTTAAGTAAAATGTAAAACTAATACTAGTGGGCCTAGTTTTTGTTTAGAGCTGAAACGATTAACCTAGTTGATTAATTAATTAGTTGACTGAAAAATTTAATCATCGAAGCAAAGCAGAGATGCCGAACATTTTCTGGCTCCAGCGTCTCATTTGTGAGAATCTTTGACCTTGTTCGACCTATGTGGTAGCCCAAATGGTTAATCAATGCAAAAGGTAATAAGTACATTTATCAATAGTGAAATAATTGGTAGCTGAAGCCCTAGTCGAGTTTATTCGTATGGTGTGTTTACGCAAAACAAAGCCATGAATAGATATCGAGGAATTGCAATATGAAATACAGCGTCCAACAAACCTAACTGCAAGGAAACAACACACAAGGAAATGACACAAAGAGACAAACTGCAAGTTGGTACAACATGGCAGGCCAAACCAAAACTACTGTACTAACTATCACCAACCAGACCCCAAGAAAAGTCAAGAGGAAAATCGCAAGAAATACAACCAAACTCAGAGATGGAGCCCCAATTTTAGTATTCACTCCATGCAACAATAGAATGGTCAATGTGACTTCGAGATAGGAACGCGTAGCAAAATATGCAGCAGCCAGCTCCCATATCCACCGTCAGGAAAAATAAATGCATACAACAGGTATCTGGAAGTAATGAAAGAGCTACACACACACACAATCAGATATTTACATACACACTCATACAGAGAGCAAACAGGTAATGAGTTTAACGATGCCCAGAAGCAGCCCTAGACTGGGCTCCCATATTAATGATGTATAAAGTATAAAAAGGACTCCAGGCAAGGTTTAGGTTGGTTATATGAGTAAGTTAAACACCCGTCTAACACATTTTTTGAATTGTTTTTGACATTGCAACAGCTTTATATTTAAAGATGTCTGAACAAGTAGCTTCCACAAAGAGCTGGTTCCAGAGATGAGCAAGTTGGGTGGAAAATGCTTGGCCGCGTGTCAATGTTTACTTGACTATTTCGACAGTAAGGTAACAAGTGTCCAGAGAATAGAAGGCAGGAGAACATACGTAATGGATGAGTAGAACAGGAAAATACGAGCGTAGCCAGAGCCCGACTGAGACTGGGGTTTGAGGCAGGTACCAGTATTGATATTGTAGAATTTAAAAAACTGAAAATGTATATCGGATGACTTTTCTTTTTTTTTTAACATAAATGTGCAACTTTTTTGATGAGGGCATTAAAGATCTGTGACCAAGATGCAGTATATATCGATAAGAACATTTAACATTTGAAAAATAAGCATGTCCATGCTCTCTGGTGTACAAACTATATAATGGCAACACGATTTCTAAATGACCTCAGTCATATATTTGGAAATTGGTGCTCCAATTTCTTGTCACTGTACTCATTAGCTCACTTATCGGCTAATAAATCTGCCCTTAATCTGTGTTTTTTAGTGTGGCATGTGTAGCATCAGCTGATCTACTTGCATACAAAGCTGGATCTGGCTTGAATTCTGAGCCAGTAAGGTTGCGATGCGATTGAAAATGCCTGAAATGTTCAATTTGATCAGGGTAAATAGCAGTAAGTAATATGTGGTTTGGAAAACATTTCAATTACTGGTAGATGTTTAAGGTTAAACTTTAAGGTCTAACCATCAATGAAGTGATGAGGATTATTGTGCAGTCTTAGCAATAAGGAATAATACTGACCACAGAATCAATGAGTAACAATTAAAACAATGGCCAGAATTATTTTGGAATATATTTTATTTGGTACATTTCACATGAGTGACATTTTGTATTCAGGCCACGACACATCACTTTGGTAACAATTTATGAAGGCACATAGGTATATATTACCATTGTTCTGCTGGAAATGTTTTCTGAGAAAACAAAACTCAAAGCACAATCAAAAGTCTATTTTCAGCAGTATATTTATGATAATCAGATTTTGTGAACTGATCCATGCAATATCACGACTGAGAGACACACAGTTCTACCCTCACAGACACACACACATGCACGCTCACAGACACACAACTCAAACTGACATTTTATGAATGTTAATAATACGTCTCCTGCTCCACCCAACCTGGAATAGAGAGACAGAAAGAGGGAAGGTGTCAGAGACCAAGATGACAGGTGAGCGGTTTTCATAATATCCTTTTGTGTCACTCTATTTGTATTCATCTCGTTTCCTTTGTCTCTGTACATTTCCAAATTAATCCCCTTATAACTCTAAGACTCTGATCAGCAGCCCGTGACACACAGATTAACAGAAATGATCAACTGTCACGATAAATTCTATTCGTCTCCCCATGTCTTGCCCCTCATCAGCAGGGAACAGAGTCTGAGCTATTGTAGTGTGTCCATATCATGTGTATGATCTTTGGGGCATATCTCAAGAGTCTTCATCAGCCTGCTTTAATTTCCTTTCTCATCATCCGCTACGGTTTCTGTTGGTGTTGGACAGGTGTAATCCATTTCCTGGTGTAAGCTTTACATATGTTCAATGAGCTGATAAAGATTGCTGCCTACGCATTTCACGTGCTGCACTCTGCTAACGATTGTTACCTTCGGGCCAAAAGAAGAATCACGAGACGTTTTTGCAACAGCCTATGATCAAATGCCTTCACTTCCTCCACAAACAAAATTAGAAGTGGCTTCTGTTTCCACCAGCGTCTGCTTAGTGGCAATAGACATTAAAGAGTTAGAAAGGACTTTGGTTGAATTGTAGTCCAGAAGAATCAGATCAGATTAGATTTCAGTGGTGATTGTTGATGTGTGATTTTCACCATTTTATGCTCCATTTATCAAATTGAATGAATTCCCAAGCAAACTGCCAGACAGCAATGAATTGACATGATATTCTGTCAGAAATCAAACCTGGAAGACAAACAGTAATCAGTCAAGGGCTGCAGGGGAAGCAGCTTTGAAAGCTGGAGAATTGTTCAGCATTGAGTGGCCTGATAGTTTTCAGCTGCACAGCTACTCATAAGTCTTTTTCTGTGGCTGAAACTCCGGTGAATAATAGGTTTTCAATGAAAGTTATTACAGTTCCTGCGTCGTAATACATGACAATAACCATATTAAAAGCTGCATGAAAAACTATGCAAATTGCACAATTTGCATAATGTACATTATGTAAGAGACATCAGTATGACAGCTGGCACCAGTGTTGTTTCAAAATTACACCAAAATTAAAGCTCACGCTCTTTGTCGTCAATAATCATCCATTGTTGCTGCCGTCATTTGGTGTCTTTGGACCAAAGTGTTCTGGGGACTGCCTGTGCTACCCCAGAACTACATACCTTCAAGAGCTTTTTTACCTGTTTGAATTTGCACCACACAACAGGAAGTGGCGTAAGCTGACCGACGGTTGGTATAGCAACGTCACTTCAGAGCGACATACAACAACAACTTTCCGTTCATTTGACAGTGTCTTGTTCCATTTTTAAAGCTACTGTTACAAACTGTTGTTTACACGACTTCCGTTTTACACAGTTTTTTTTAAAGATGGCGGTTGCCTGTGCTGCATTGGCTCATGTCTTCGACCAATCAAAGTACACTTCGTCTGGACCAATAACACTTGCATTGCTGAAGGTTCATCTTGTGCTGGGAGAGTACCCACTCTGAAGAATATTCTAAGAACTATGTTCGCTCCCAGTTCTGTCAGTGGGAACACAACTGCCTGTACTTTCCGTTTTGATGTCAGTTGTTTTCTACACTTCTTTGCGCTCATTTGGACTGGCACTGAACTTGATTATCTCCTGTTTGTCGCCATCTGTCAAGTGCTTGCGGGGATCCTTCAGGTGTGACCAGCAGAGCAGAGCTGTGGCAACTTTGTCTATCAGTGTGTCCTTAAACGAGTGGACAGTCTACTCTTTTAGGATGTGTGTTTTTTGTTTTTACAAGGGCAGTAGAGACCGTCGGAAGGCTGAGGGATGTACGGAGGACTGGAGAAAAGGTCTTAATGGAAAATGGCACGAGTGGTTCCTGAGTTACGGGTGTCATTCACTATACCATCACTTCAATTTCTTATTTTTTTCTCCAGCTTAACAAGACAAAGGCGGTTGAAACCTTTTAATCTTGGTTTCTCTTAATAACTGCTTACCTCCGGGGCACCTCCTCAGAATGAATTTACGGACCTCATCATAAATGAAGATGAGAAGACTGTATGGGAAGGCACAGAACCACCACAGGGGCCTGAGAGGAAGAGGGGGGGGGATAGAGCAGCAGTGAGTCAAAGGCAGAGTGCAAATTGTTAAATTCATTGCAGCAATTTTTGAATATTAAGGATAACAACATGGTGTTTAAGAAGATCACAGACTTCATTTAGAGTCGAGAGTGGCAGGCTAATGGCAGCATATTAGGTCTTTAAGAGGTTATTTTTCGGTTCGGTAGAGATGTGCATATGCAGTGCGTACTTCAGGGGGTACATGCGCAAGGCAATGTCCATTCCAGGGCAGTAGGAGAGGAAGGCAGCCAGAGCAGTCTCAACAAACAGACCGAAGATCAGGATCCGGTTCCTATTGAGAGAAAGAGAAAGGTTTAAACATTTAAGGTTCAAACTAAAACTAAAATCCCACCCTTCTGTCCATGTATTATTACAGCCCTCCCTCACTTACCTCATGCCCTGCTGAAAGAGGGAGTTCCTCCTGGTCTTGCAGATGATAAGATCGGCCCACTGGACAACCACGATGCTGGCAAAGAAGCTGGTGTGGCAGGTGAATTCGATGATCTTCCTCTGCTCGTAGGTCTGCCAGGTGGAAACACACATTGCACTCATTCCTGCATGGCTATGGGAATATTCAAAGGGTGTGCAGGTTTGTTCCGTCCCCACTCCTTACCCACTCCTGTCCATAGGTGTCCTCCAGGTCATTGACTTCGCGGTCATCCCACTTGATGCGGATGCCCAGCAGGGTCCCTGGGAGGAAGCCGTTCTCAGCCAAGATCACGAAATAAGTGAAAAAACCGCCAAGAGCCTGGATCATCCCTGGAAACAAAAGAAATCAATGCCAAAACATCACCTATTCTCTATAGTATTGAAGTCATTCCCTAATCATTTCCAATGTGTTTTCTGTAAAGAACTATGTAATGTGGTGCTAATTATGGAGAAAACAGACAAAAATTTGAAAAATAAATGAACTTGTATTCAGCCTCAGACCACCTGGTGCTTTTCACTTCACACACAGGTGATTATATCCTCCCCCCTCTGCCCTTCACTTTAACGTTGTGGTTTTTTTTTTTTTAAATAAATGGCTTCAGACAGCTGAAGACTGAGTTTTAATTTTAATGCTGGTTGTTTTGTCAGAGTGGGCGTAACATTTTCAACATGATGGGCATCTTATTTCAGAGCTTAAGTCTTCACATATGCCAAACCTCCCCAAGTACTGAGACGACGCGTATTAGTCGTGGTGTTACCGCTGAAACCCCGCACCAGGTACGTGTTATGTTGATAGATCTTCTCCTCGGTGATAAGGGAAATGGTTGCATCTGTTTTCTGGATGGTGTTACTTTAACCCCTCCTCACTGGGCGCCTGCTTATAATGTTTTGTTTTTTTTTAACTCTACCGTCACATTCATCGTGTGTCACCCTACATCACATCATCAGTTAAGTGCTCATCGTAGATGCTTCAGGACTCGTAATGTCGGAACAGTGGCTTTTAAATGTGATTTGATGTGACCTGCAAAACCTCTCCCCCAGCGGTGCTCATCTTGGAAGAATTATGGGAGCTGATGCGAGATGCCGGCTGTTTTCAGAGCGTTCGGCTTCAAATTGTATGTCATCCAATGAAGCCCTGTCATATTTTGACCTATTTAACAGCCTATGAAATTGGGCCAGCCTTTGATTTTCACTATTCCCAATCCATATAAAACCAGAGATAAAAAGGCATGCATTCAAGGGAGGCTCCAACCAGTGAAACATGACCAAGATTAAGTAGAAAATAGTTGCACTCTCCACTCTCAATTTGCTGTAAATGTCACGACAATTAGAGGGAAGTTGTGGGACTCTCTCCTCACTGTCTTGCTCACCTCTGGATCTGTTTTCCTTAATTGTACCTACCTAAACATTTAAAAAGGCAGTATGAAATGCCAGGATTTCTGATAAATGTCAATATTTAATGTTTTTATGTCTGCAATGTTTATTATAACCATAACTTCACTACAAGAGGCCTGTCACAGTTATTCAGGGTAGAAAGAGGGTATGAGCCACAAGGGGACAGACCTATCTGTCCGTAGGCCATGCTGATGAGGCGTTCATTAACCAGCTTGTCACATTTGGGGTTCCTCGGCTGGCGCTTCATGATGTCGCTCTCAGCTGTCTCATAAGCCAATGAGATAGCTGGAACCTGGAGGGAGAGGGAGGATACAACAGGGTCAGCTCACATTATGCACCATGTACAATAAATGTGCAGGAACGTGTCCCTGTGGCAACGGTGCAAAGGCATGATGACAGTTCCAGACACACATCACAATCAGCATAATTCCGCATTCAATCACCGCGTGGAAGGAGAAAAAGTCCGTAAAAGGGCAAGAAAGGCGGAAAAAAGAAGCAGCGACAGTGACAGAGAGAGAGAGGTGACGAGTGGAGAGAAATTGATAGTGAAATTCAAGACACTCATAAAATAGGAGGGTAAAAAGGTCCCTGTAATAAAGATCTTATATTGTCTGGTTTTACCAGGTAAGCAACAGAGCAATATGTGTGACTTAGGGGAGGATATCTCTGGGACTTAGGTGGGATTTGAGGTGGGGACTTGGCACCGTGTTAAGGTGAACACAAGCTCTGTGGTCTGCAAATCCAGTTTGTTTTGGTGTTACACTCCCCTGACCCACAGCAGCCGACAAAGACAAGGAGAAGGAAAAGGATGCGTGACCATGCCTGGCACTGCTGACTTTATTTATTTATTTTACACCTCTGAAAGTGTGTGCGTGTGATTATGTGTGTGTCTGTGTGATTATGTGTAATATCCGACTTTCAATCTCAAGTGTGCCACAGCTTGCTTTGATAAACATCTTTTGCAGCCATCCGTTTCCACATGGCAGTGCTTGCTAAAAATAATCATAGCAGACTCCAAGTGCTGCTTGTCATTGCTAAATCTCAGCAGAGCCCTCAAGCCTGTTGCCTGGAGTTGAACTAAGCTGTTAACAAGCTGTTAACAACCTCACCAGCAGACATGGGAAATGTGTGGTTTTACTTCTTACTTGTGCACTGCACTATAAACACTTTTCAGGTACTTTTATTGAATATTTGAATATTTTCATCATAGTGTCCTTCTCTTCAAAGCAGACATCCAGCTGCTCACTCCACCAGCGGTTATTGAATCCATGCAGACATGTTACTTTGAAGAGAAGGGGTTTTATATGCAAAACAGGTGCACAAATTAGGCGCTTTTAAAACTCCAGTCTTCACATCTTTAAAAAGAAATCCAGCCAATAAAAAATGCACTACGCCTGTGATCTCAGACAGGTAAGTAAATATTTGACAACACGAAAAAATCTGTCCTGCTGCCGGAAAACCAAAGAGGTTCATCTTTGATGTCACCGGAGTAAAATAAGTGGAACTGCTTTATTAACAATGTTAGCAAGCTGCTCCTCTTTATCTTTCACCTGTGGAGGCTTGAAACGCTTCTTGGCCGTCCAATATTAGGCCATGATAGTGCATAATATGAAACTCATTAATTGTAATATATTTGCTTTTGGCTAAGTGGGATGTTAAAGGACCAGTTGCAGTCACATGCTACTGTCTGGTGGCTGAGAGCAGGAAAATTAAAGTTAAAGTAATGAACACAAGTGAGCAAGTCCTTTTGAATATATTCATCCTGTGCTTCCTTTCTTTTGCAATGATGGATTACGCCCCTCAGGCAAGCGGCGTGCCAGCAACTCTTTTTGTTGCTGCTGGAAACACAATGTTGACAATGGCATCTGGAAATGGCAGAGCTGTGAAATGTAAATCTGTATGTGAGCGTCACCCGGCCTTTGTTCTGCTTGAACAAATGGACATCGGCAGTGAGCCAAGAGTGAATTTCTCCCGCCGACAGAAAGAACAAATTAAACCAAACATTTTGCTCTTTGTGCCTTCAGGCACTCATATTTGACACCAGTATTACACTCTAGTTTCCTTAATGTCACCTTTAGCTTGCCCGTAGCTATGCAACATGCTAACGATTAGCATCCCTTCAGTGGGAAGAATCTTTAAAATTGGAAAACAACTAGCTTTGAGCACTGAGTGCGCTTCGGAATACAACACAATAGATTAAGATAAATATTAAACCTTGCGTTCTGTTTTGTTCTCACGGCCTCCTGTGAATTAAATTTAATGTGTAGAGAGAGGCTGAAAGTTGCCTAAAAACCAATCATTTTTCAACTACAAATAATGGAAACGAGCATTCAAAAGGCCAGAAAACAGTGAGACGTGTTCAACAATTACTATATCGTACACCTAAAACACAATGCAGGCTTGGCAGCAGTCTATACATCTATTATGGTCATTTTTCAGAAACTCTTAAACTCAAAACTACTGATCGAGACAATGAAGGAAAACTCTGTTATCTACAAAGGGACCAAGCGGCTGAACGAAGGGAGTGAAGCATCAGTTTCCCCACTGCTCACCATGTCGGTGCCCAGGTCGATGCAGAGGATGGTGACAGTCCCCAGAGGAAGAGGAACACTAGCAATGATGAAGAGGAGGAAGGGCGAGATCTCCGGGATGTTACTGGTCAGTGTGTAGGCAATGGACTTCTTCAAATTGTCAAAGATCAGACGACCTGCAGTGATCAGAAACAAGAAAGAAAAATTGCTCTTTGGAAAGATGTTTTATTATAAGATATATTATTAATACCAGGACTTGGGAGCAGATTCTGGAGGGGGTATTGCCTACATACTGTACCTACATGGTATAGTTTGAATATCGTCTCTTTCTGATGCTACAGGCTTCATCATGTGCGAGTGAATTTTCCAGACTTACTGAAATAACAAATGATTGACTCTGACTGCTTCGTCAGCCTATCCACATCACTAATGGGTTTTCTCAAACCAAATTAGCAAACCCTACTTTAGATTAAATACCAGTCTCTTGTGGCAAGCCTCAAGTCAAACCTCGAGTCTGACAGAGCAGCGCTCAAGCAAAGTCGTGTCTTAATAAGCAAATTGCAGGTCAAGATTCAAGTATTTCAGGTCGTTTTCCTTTCAAATATGTTAACAGCATTTTTTTTTGTCCTTTCAATACACAGGCATAAAAATAAAATATGTAAGCCCTGCTTGGTATTTCTTTTTTGTTGTCCCGGATTTTACCAGTTTAGATCATGAGACTTGAAATGCAGAATTTTAACATTTTTAAATCTCCTTTTCCTTCTCTGACTCACTCTTTTCTGTTTGTTTCTCTTTGGAAATCGAATATGATGGGAGAAAATTCCTGATTTCATTTAATGTTTTACACCGTAGAAGGAAGTGCATCACTGTCTCAGCCTCAGCTGTCGAACGGTGACTTCATGCTCCGTTTTCTTTTGGCTGCCGTGATTTTATTGTGTCTTCGTTTTTACCTCTTTCTCTCTCTGTCATTCCTCCGCACTCACCTTCCTCTACTCCGGTGACGATGGAGGCAAAGTTGTCATCCAGCAGGATCATGTCGGCCGCCTGCTTGGACACATCAGAGCCAGCGATCCCCATGGCAACGCCGATGTCGGCTTTCTTCAGGGCTGGCGAGTCGTTCACGCCGTCGCCCGTCACAGCCACGATCGCCCCCTGCACCCACAAAGGCCGGCGAACAAAAAAAAGTGTCAAGAAGAGAAAGATAAGTACCATGATTTAAGATTTTCTCCCTCCACTTCCCTCGCTTTCCCACCTCCCCTTTCTGTCTTAATAATGTCTTTTCTAAGCAGCTCTGGGGAGATTAAATGAAAAATGGAATTGAGTTGCAATCATTCAGTCACACGGAGTGAGGGTGAGGCAGTCGGGATGAATTGTAGCATCGCCTCAATATATGGGATGTGCGCTATTTTTAACATCTCACACACAATATATACTGTATAGGGTTTAACACATGAGTTTAATGTAGTTCATCTTACAGATACACCCTTGTATTCAACCATATAGACCTCCATAGCATGCACACATACACAAACCCACTCACACATGCACACAACCCCCGTATTCATCCACTCGACCACATGCACTTACAAAATGCCTCACACACACACACACACACACACACACACACACACACACACACACACACAGTAAACTGCATTCAGCCTTAAATGGCAGGGACGCACGCGCATGCATTCACATACACACACCTGCATTCAACCGTGCCTCCACACTTAAACAGACACATTCAAGCATTCATGCAGACTTTATCACAAACACCCACATTCAACATTCAACCATATAAACACACACATCGCTATTCAGCTGTCTACGCTCTCAGAAGGGCCCAAACACACACACATTCACACTCCCGTCCATTGACCTGTCTCTGGCAGCCCTCCACTATGATGAGCTTCTGCTGAGGAGAGGTGCGAGCGAACACTATCTCAGTGTGGTTCCTCAGCAGGTCGTCCAGGTACTCGGTGCTCATGTCCTTTAGGTCCGCGCCATGCACCACACAAGCCTTGGCATCCCTGTGAAACGCACACACAAACGCAGTAAGGGGCCAGTGATACCGGGGGCAATTATGCAGAGAGAAGCACTGACATTTTCTTGCATTCTGCTCGAGTTTTGTCTTTCTGTTCACACACACAAACAAGCACACACACACATACACACACACACACTCGGCTGGCAGGAAACATACACTTTTTCATGCTTTCTGTTTTAAAGGAACAGTTTGACATTTTGGGAAATACGCTTATTCACTTGTTTGCAGAGTTGGATGAGAAGATCGGTACGGCTCTCATGTCTGTCTGTTCAATGAAGCTGGAGCCAGCAGCTGGTTAGCTTAGCTTAGCTTAGCTTAGCTTAGCTTAGCATAGCATAAAGACTGGAAGCGCGGTGAAACAGCTGGCCTGGCTCTGGCCGGAGACAACAAAATCTGCCTACAATCTGTATAAAACCCAAAGTGTAAAAATGATAATATGTGGTTTTACTGGGTGTTACGTGCTGGACTATTTGTTGGCAGAGCCTCTTCTTATTCTGATTTTCCATATTGTGACTTTACTATTGTTGTTTCAATCTACTCTGTGCACACGGCATCTATTGCATGTCTGTCCTTCCTGGGAAAGGGATCAGCCCTCTGTTGTTCTTCCTGAGTTTTGTCCCTTAAAAGACTTTATCTTTAAACTAATGAGATATGACGTGTTCATTAGTGAGCTTTAGAGATGCCTGTAGGTGTGTTTGGTTACCTTCGGACAGAGCCAGGCCAGCTGTTACCCCCTTGTTTCCAGTCTTTACAGAAAGCTAAGCTAACCGGCTGCAGGCTCGAGCTTCACATTCAAAGGGCAGAGTGGTACTGATCTTCTCATCGGACCCTTGCATAAACATATTTCCTAAAGTGTTGAGCCATTTCTCACAGCCTTGCGCGCACATGCATCCTCTGTAGGCACATGGCTGCCCACATACTCAAAGACAGACACACGGAAACTCCCAGATGCTTGAGCACACAGCCTAAACCTCACACACCTGGGGTTCACTTGGCTCAGGGGGATGTTCAGTCTCTCAGCGATGTCGTCAACTGTCTCGTTGCCCTCAGAGATGATGCCCACACCTTTAGCGATGGCCTTGGCTGTGATTGGGTGGTCCCCCGTTACCATGATCACCTGACCGCAGACAGAAGGTCTCATGAATTATCACACTGAATCTCGTCCATATGTCACGCATCAAAGCATGCTTGAGCTACGGTGCACTGTGGGCCTACATGTCATCCAAAGTGTGTTGTGTAGTTACACTGGAAAAGAATGCCGCTATTAGGGGTTAAGGGTTTAAATGTAGTAGAACTTCCCGAAATACTTGCTCACCCCTGATCATCCACCACCCCCCCGGCACACTTTAACAGCAACAACAGGTTTACAGTGTCGTTTGACTGGCTTCAGGCAACGTATTTTCATATCCCTTCCACAGTTATACTAGTTGTCTAGTAGTGTTCAGCGTTAGTTGGAGGTCAATGTCTTTTTTGTAATGATCCAAATAAAAAGACAGAGACAGAAGCAGAGTTGACCAAAAACATAAAACTCTCTTCTCATTTTAAGTGACAATAGAACATACTGTGTAACTGGGCTTTGATTCTCAGTCTCTCCAAAATCTCACATAAGATAAAATCTGTCCATGTCAAACATAACATTTTCTCTTTCTGTGGCCAAAGGTGAATGAAGGTGCACTAAAGATAGAGCACTAAATATTGCAGTAAAGCCTTTTGGACTGAGGCTGTGGGCCGAGGAAGCACATTGCACTGAAACGTTAGTACTGCATCCATTACAAAGTCCTTAAAGCAGCAGAGTCGTGTGCTCTGGTTTCCTCCTGGGCTCAGCTGCGAGGAAACACAACAGAGCATCAGATCATCTGCAAAGAATACAATTCTAACAATCATATCAACCACTTTAAATCCCAGTTTAGTTGCGAGTTTTGGTGTTTAATTACTTGTATAGGTAATGACGGGCCCATATCAAGGGTTCCAGGTTTTTCCCGCCTAGATCTTAGCCTCTAGTTACACACTCAAAGCTCCATAAAGAAAATGTCATTTGTCTCGATGAATTGTACATTGCATTAAACACACCTATAATATGATGACTTAGACTTACAGGAGAAGTCCAGTTATCCAAACAAACTAATTTATTCAAAAAGACAATGTTTCGATCCAAGTCAGGTCAAGAAAGACATGAAATAAATTCGAGATAATACCATAGTGCCTCAGTCAAAACAAAGCTGATATTAAGTAAAACTTTTATCAGATGCGTCATCAGTTTTGTAGCTTTTCTTTCTTTCAGCATAAACTCCTCAATCAGTTTCTTCACTTAATAGCAGCGTCTCCACTCCTGCCTCTAATTCATTCTTTAAGCCAATTACAGTGTGTCTTTCAAAAATCCGTCATCAAAGGAAGCACGATAATTGCTGTACCTGAAGTTAAATGTGCAAATTCCCTTTCCCATATTTGCAGTGCTTAACCCCAAGATTAGAACGACTCATTCTACTCATTATCCATTTTTTGAAAATCTCTGTTGGAAGTTGTTTAACCTTCCTGAGGCCCGGCTTATTTACTCTTATGACAAAACATCTGCTCTGTGTGTATTTGCAGCTGATTAACGTGTAATAAATGTACTGATTCTGCATTTCACAAAACGGAACCTTTTCTAAAACAAATTGAAATATACTGAGTTCATCCTTTTATCGTAGGTCTTTGCTTTTTCATTTTAACATCAAAAAGAATAATTTTTGCCGTTCTCAGGATTTTGTCATTCCTAATCCCAAGATTGTAAATAATTATCCCATCTGAAAATCACATTTATTCCTTTTGTCATTTCTTCATCAGAAGCAGTCAAACCTGGGAAAGAGCCTCTGATCAAGTGTTTACCCTGAACATGTTATCAGCTGCATCCTCTAAGCAACAGGACTTCATTTATCCATAGATTATCACCTATCAGGGCCACTTGCAGTGTGTATCTGTTGTCATTTGGACTCCATTTTGTGATTTGAAAAGACACTTCACATGCAAATCTCTTCTCTAAAGAGCCCGATAAATGTAGCTCCAGGAAAAGGCTTTTCAGGAACTACAATAAAGGGGGTGAGAATCTGTGGAACCAATTACCTTGATACCGGCAGAGCGACATTTACCCACTGCGTCAGGCACAGCGGCACGTGGCGGATCAATCATGGAGATGAGGCCCAGGAAGCAGAGCCGCTCGGTGGGGAAGTTCATGTCGTCGCAGTCGAAGGTGAATCCTCGAGGGAACTGAGATGAAGACAGATTCAAGTGGCAGAAGCCTGCAAGAGAGGAGGGATCACTGAGGCGATCGTTCACAAATGACATCTCAAAAGACTTGCTTTGTTGTTTTGACATCAACTGACAATTTATCTGGTACTTCTTAAAGTAGAGCATGACCCTAAGGATGTGTTAAGTCCAGAACATCCATTAAACGATAAGATCCTCCGAATTTTTCTGCAGCAATTTACAGCAAAACACACCAAAGAAAAGTAAATGTAAAGATTTCTGAAGGCTCTCAAAGACACCTTCAGAGAACACACTGTCCTCTGGCTACAATGACCCTTTACCTTACAGTATGCATACAAATCATGTTTAATTTTAGATGTACTGTAGATTTGGAGGTTGCAGGTCTGAAATACAAATTGAATCAGCCACTTTGATTAATTCATGACCCACAGCCCTTGAAATATGTACCTCTTGAATCCGCACAGAGGCAAAACAAATTAAAGATCTTCTGATGAAAAAAAAACTAAACACAACAGGCTCGGTCCAAAAGTAGAGGAACCTATCTTTGTCACGAGAAACACCACCATCATCATCATCACACCCAAGGTCTAACCGAAGTTTAATCATTTACCTGATTTCAGTTTCGCTACAAAATTGGCACGATTCCACATTTCACTGTTTGAAAAAGTGACAGCTACTCTAATAAAATGATGAAAGCACATACTTATTACCTGTAGCAGTTTTTTTCCTTGGTTGTCAAAATGATGACATTTACAGTATGGATGCTGAACACTGCAGAGATACTGAAAGTTGAATTTCAGGTAGAAAAAAAAAAAATTATGTTTTACCCAAAATGTGTCTATGGCTTTTTTACAAGGGGAAATGGTAGAAAAATGATAGTTTAGTGTAGTTTCACCTGAATTAAACTGGCAGTCCTTTCCCAGCTCGTACTGCGCACAACGCTACGTTCACACCATAAAAAAACATTTTGTGTAACAATTGTAGTTTCAGTCATTCCGTGTCAGTCTACTGCAATTCTGCTTAAGACTGCGGTGCCAAAAACCTCCTCCTTTGTGTGCACTGTTGCAATAAAAGCATCCTACAGGTTTATGGGACCCTGTCTACCAAGGAGATTATAAAAGGTGAGTCCAAAGGCCACCTATTCCCCCAAACAGGCTGATAATAACTGCTGCCACGAAACATACCGAGCACTCTCTCTCCCAGTCCTCCCAGCTCCATGTAGGCATTCTGGAAAGAGTCTGTCCAGTTTTCATCAAGCGCTTGCTCCTGGCCGTGGATCATAATAGTACTGCACCTGTAAAACATCCATTAATAATACTTTTACCGCTGCTGCTAAAACATTCAGCTCCATCTGTAAAGCAAACTGCTGTAAAACAACAGGAGCAAACTAAACGTAACAAAACAAATCAGCGATGCTCTTAGATGTAGAGGTGAAAACACAGAGTGGAAAACCTCATGTGCTCGGAGAAAAGACTTGTTTGTGATTTGTAATACGAGACTAAGTTTGAATGCAACTAACATCATTTTAATAATACAAACAATAAGTTATTTTCCGCTTTAGGGTTAATCTTTGCACAAAGGTCCCACCATTTTATCTGACCGAAAGGACAACTGGACTCAGCATTTTGTGCTGACCATGAGGGAAACTGGGCCAGACTTGTTAATTAATGTTACATTACACAAAGTGTGACAATATGGCCGAAATGAAGCGTGATAGTGTCCCATTTGGGCAGAGAAATATCTTCAAATTGGGCACTTCAGCACCCCAATCCCACCCCCATGCCATATCACATGTCATAAGAAAGATATTTAAAGGATAAGACTGGTGTTATTCCATATCTTTCTCATTTTCAACTAATCCACTGAAAGAACCAAAAGCACCAAAGCGTTAGTGTGTCTCTCAGCACTTTCTGACTTCGCTGCCCTGCCTGTGGCTCCCGAGCACAGCAGCTCCCACTGAAACAGGTCACATAAATATAGTCTAAGTGTTTCTTTAAAAGGTGAAGCCATTTCTCAAAACTGCTGGGCACTGTGGTTTTTAGCAAACATTACTCCAATAGGAGTAAATAGCGAAGCTGTTGAGGACTATTTTCACCAGCGGATTAATACACGTTTGGTGAGTAATTTTGGCAGCCGGGGGGGTGAATGTAGGATCACATTAAAATAAACGGCTGGTTTTTAATAGATTTTGGTCAACAATTGACGTACGTGGCACAGAGGAATAAGCTACGTCAGGTTTCGGACACACAGACGATACTTGTTACTAAGAAGTTGGTTTCAACATCTTCATGGGATTTGATAACAATTAAAAAAACAAACATATAGAATGTTGTCAGCCTTCGAGGAGAAGAAATTAAGAACAGGTTAAAAAAATAGTGCTACCTTACTCGTGAGACATATAATCAATCCATTATTGATTAACCAACCTGTCCATGATTCTCTCTGGTGCTCCCTTCATGACCAGAAGATGACCAGAGGGATTGTCCTCCACTTCATGGACAGAGAGCTTGAAGAAAGGGGAGGAGGACAGGAAGACCGGTGAGGACCTAACACGACAGGTGTTTTTTAAAGGGACTGCCAGATGTAGTTTATTGCCGGTTGTTTCTTGCTGGTCTAAAATGTTTCCGTATTCTTAAGGAAAAGGCTCGAGACAGCTCGACAGTGAATTTCACGTTCATGCAAGCAATCATTTTTTTGGGGAGTTGGTGTCATGTTTTTCCAAGTGGTTTGAAATTAAAGTCTTATCGAGGCTGGCTTGACTGAGTGCACATTGTAAGTCATATGTATTCCCCCCGTGTTGAAGGAGCATTCATTCACACTCTCACATGTATTCCTGTGGTGTTACACCGTGCACTCCCCCCCCCACACACACACCCCGAGGTAATTTGTATCTGAGTCACAGCATATCTAATCTCAGGAAACCAGAGCAAAATTGCATCACCCCTCCCCTCCCCTCAAACACAAACGTTCCTATTTTAAGTCTGGGAACAGGTGCACGAAACACATGCACATCCTTTTGTTTGCTGCAGCATCACTGCTGTGTTATTCACATGCTGGCTCAAATCTCCAGACAGGATGGGGCAGACTGGGTGTGGATAGCAGCCTCCCTCCTGCCTTTATTGCTGCTATGCCCTTGAGCAAGGTGTCAAAGCACAACATTTGGACTTTTTCATAGATCTATATAAACTCTTAATTTTTGCCAGTGTTGCTGTCGACTCCTACAAGATGTAACAAAACATGCAGCTTAACTTAAGACCTTTCAGGAATGGCCATTATGGTCTATAGTGTACAGTAAAATAGTGCGAAATTGGACTACCGCAGAGGAAATTGTGCTTTTTGTTGTTGTTGTTGCTGTTGTTGTGTATGCTATACATGCTTGTTTATTGTCTAATCGCATCAGAAATGTATGAGACTGCAGCTGATTGTTCATAGAGGTTCTTATGCTTCGACAATGGTATTTAAGGTCAAACGATTTACATCCAATGCATCAAACACGGGTCAAGTCAAACCTTGGGATGGCGTCCCATTGAAATGAAGCAGCTGAGGATCTTCTGAGCAGCCAAAACAAACCAGTTTTTAATCCACATTTATCCTATTCTTTCATAAATAACACACATCTCAACACTGCATCAGCTTCTCTGCAGCGAACAGCGCTGTATTTGTGGTGTGTTGGGAAAACCTCCAAGTATAAATGTGTGCAACAGTATGAATGTAAAGCAGGGTGTCTTTGTAAAAGAGCATGCATGTTCAGCGGATGGGAAAAGGTTAAAAAGGAATATGCATGATTCACTCAAAGTAAGCAAAAATTAAATGCTTTCCAAGTGTGGGACATACATCTTTTCAAACATCATAATGACAGTTTAAAGAGCACCAACAGAATTGTCAAATAAATAAATGCATTCGACACAAGATTTGACATTATCATTTTGATTAAGATTTACAAATACATAAAAATGCAAATATTTTAAAGATATGGCGTTTAAAACTGCACACTTTAAACACTTTTAAAAAATGATTTGTAATTGTAAAAGACAGCATGGTCTGTAAACGGGTGTTGGGGTTCCACTGTAGACTTGCAGCACAACACACGGGTCCCATGCAGTACCTGGTACTTGTTGGTGGAGTTGAAGGGGACCTCGCCCACTTTGGGGTTTCTGGCTCTCATCTCGCGCACATGCCCACAGCACAGCTCGATGCATTTCAACAGAGCCGACTCTGAAGCGTCCCCCGCCGTCTCCCTCTGGGGGGAACACACACCGCCGCATATTAGCGCAGTCACTCACATATGCATATTGAGGAATGAGCATCGTCTGTCTCGCTGCCCGTGTTTATCCCGCTGCGGTAGAAGGCAGCTTTAGCTGATTAAAGCCGTACCTGAGACGACTGAGCCGACTTCCATTATGTTCCTCGTGAATGATGCCGACTATCATCTGCGGCACCAATGCTTGTTAGCTGGCCACAACATTGTTTTCAAAGTTCATAAGTGTAACAATTGAATGTAAAAGGGCAAATTTGATCACCGAGAAAAACACACAGATCTGTAGTTTTAGAGTAATTAAGCATAGAGACATAGCATACAACCCATAAAGACCTGTTGTGCAAATCCCTGTGATCTTTTCAGTGCTTTAAATGTAGCTTATACATTTTAACATTCAACAAAAGGTCCACACACAGATGGTAACCAGGCCTAAGTTGCAAGGCCCAGAATTGAATTATTCCCGGTTTGTAAGCACATTGCTCCATTTGTTTTTGTGGCGTTTTGCAGGTTTATCTGCTGCAGCCTGTGTGGAAAAGTTGACAAGCGAGTGCTGCTTGAATCATTTAGGGAACAACGACTCCTCTGATAACCCGTAAAATCCCCCTCCATAGAAATTCCATAATAATCACTGCTATTGGAGCCAATTTAATAAAATCCATGCTGAACTGATTGACCTGACGCCCCATATGCAAACGGGGGCTGAACCAAGACGAGAGATTTCTCTTTGTTCCCGTTTATTCATTCATGAACAGCCGCAAAGCAAGGACACACGCTCCGTAAGATTTGTCCTTGTTTGTGCCTTTTCATGAATGAATAAATAGACCAAGGAAATTTCATTTCTCCGTTTATCTGGGTGCAGATGGGGACTTGTTCTTGTAATGGTAGTGGAGCCTGGGCCTTGACTGCTGTGTTTGAGTGCTGTCAGGATATATGGCTGTTACTTAATGCAGGGAGGAAGCCTGGGCACCTCGAGGGGCAGCGAGGCTGCAGCGGCAAAGTCCACCCCCACCAGAGTCAAGAAGCTGTAATCCCTGCCGCTGAGAACCACGCAGAGGATTTCTTCAGGTCAATTTAGTACAGGTTGGAGGATGGTGGTTGGTAGAACGCTGGGATATTATTGACACGGCTACCCAGCAGTGTGTGTGTGTGTTTGTGTCTCAGTGTGGGGGAGTTATTTCCAGAGGTGCATTGGATTATCGTCTGTGGTTATGTGTTAGTGGGAGGCTAAGCACGAAAGCCAGTGTGCGCAGTGCACCTGTGTCAAGTGGTATTGACAAATTATTTTTATGGGTTGTGGGTCAGAAAATAATACACACAAGTACATTTACTCAGGTACTGTATTGTACTTTTTGCTCCACTACATTCACTCAGCAGCTACAGCTGCTAGATACTTGGATCAAAAGAAACATGAAATATGACGTATTGTTATAAACCAATAGATAGCAGTGGTGGAATGTAACTAAATACTTCAAGTACTGTATTTTCATTTATTATCCATTAGCAGGAAATGCTTTACTTTTAAGTTATTTATATGACAACTACTAGTTAGTAGTTATTTTTCAGATTAAAATGTTGAATACAAACCTATATCATAAATTTATACAATCAGATTAAATACAGATTAAACTGCCCAACAGCAGCTAAAATCTGCTCCAGCCGGGTCTGAACATTTCCTCCAACACTGCCCAGTAGTATATAGAGTCATTACAAATAACCACATTTAATATTATCAACAACACCCTAAAGAGTCTTTGAAGATATATGCTACTCCAGTATATCACCCAGGTGTAAAGTTATGGCTCTTTTGTGCATTTTTAATTGGATCTGGACAGGAGTGGAGATCTGCGCCGTGGAGGAATTAGCTACATCAGGCTTTGGCCGCAAAGACAACACATGTTAGTAGGAGAAATTAACCAACATTGAGAGACTGAAATGACCTGAATACTTCTCCCACTGCTTATTCTTGAGTGACCACTCGTTAGACACGGCCCTGATGTCGTTAACTACACCCTACCAGCAAACCACGTAGGCACAAATCACGTCTCATGAATAATGTGCATGCATTACTTGATCCAAATCTAACAAGGCCTGCTCATAACGTCCTTGGATTACACCAAACCTGTTTGTTTGTACCCCCACTGCTTTAGAGGGTAGAGATAATAGATGAGACTGAATCATCAGTGCAAAGGTTTGGAAAGCTGCTGTTGAAGTGTCTGTGTTCGGTGGAGGTTCATACCATCACGACGGGAAGGTTCTCCTGTCCGGCTTTGAAATCAGCTCTGTTGCACAGGGCGGCCACGCGAGACAGAGCAGCCCAAGTAGCAGAGCTCTTGTCAAAACCCAAACCTGAGAGAGCAGCAGAGGGAGCAGCGTTAGACTTTTTTGTGTTTTTTTTTGTTTAGTTTTTTAAAGTAGGACTCATGCAGCATTTATGCTACTGACTTAACTCCCGGCTCACAGAGCAGCACTGGATGTTGTAGCTAAATAACAGAGGTCAGTTGTGTTGAGCAATCACCTTTTCCTAGACAAAAGTGATTTTCAATTCCCCAGTCTCAAAAATGGTATTCATTTTTAACCAGGATGTCTGGAAACACAGAAGCCGTTTGGAAAATTTCTCGCATCAAAATTTCATCCCTCCCACCCGACTGAACTGACAGTGACCCTCATTCTGCTGCCTGGCGCCTGCCTTCATTTTTCATCTGAGCCTGGACTCTCTGGAGTGGTCACCGTCATTGCTGTTGTGAACACAGAATATGATCGTGTCATGCAACATACAGTACACGGCAGCAAACCGTGGCTGGAGTTGTTGGAACTTGACAAAGCAAGGTGCAAAAGGCCCAAAAACCTGCAACAGCTGCAAAAAATAGCCTGTACTCTTGAAAAATGCATACGCTGTGTTCTTCTCCAGCACTTGCACTGTTTCAGCTGTACAGATTTTGTCAGCACTGCTGGCTAGTCATTGTATCATTGCACAGTCCTCATTGGTATGCATAGAACACCTGTTTGGGCCCCCCTCTTTGGTCCCCGCCCCCCCAGATCTTTTGGTCATTGCCGAAAGCTATATATAATCTTTGAAATTTGGCTGGATTTGCCGCTGTTGGGTAGGAGATGGGAATCCGATTGGTTCCGCAGCAGCAGCCTTGCTGAGAAACTCTGGGAGAAGACATGTTTGTAGCTGAGGGTTGTGATGCTCACTGCATACGGCTGTTCAATTAATCCAAGCGGCAGCGCTAACAGCAGTGTCGCTTGGCGGCATGAACGTTGGACAGATGAATTTCGGCAGGTGGTCACACTCCCCCCACTGCATGCCCGCCACACCTCTCCTATCTCCCCTTTCTATCTCTCAGTCCCCCTTTCCTCCAAGCTCTCCCCATCCAGTGTTCCTCTTCTCCTACTCCTCCCCTTCTTTCCTCCCTCCCTCTCCCTCTCTCTGCTCTCTGTCTTACCAGTCTGGTCCTCGGTGGTGTCAGACCCGTGGATCTGATTGTCGAACCACATGTGGGCCACGGTCATGCGGTTCTGGGTCAGCGTGCCCGTCTTGTCGGAGCAGATGGTGGAGGTGGAGCCGAGAGTCTCCACGGCCTCCAGGTTCTTCACCAGACAGTTCTTCTTGGCCATTCGCTTGGCAGTGAGAGTCAGACACACCTGGGAGGACGGCGGGAGGTGAGGGGGGGAGGGGAGTGAAGGAGGGAGGGAGGGAGGGAGGATGGATGATTGTTAGTCAGAGAGGGGAGAAAAGCATGTGTACGCACCGGTGCGTTCAAGTGTTTGTGTCTGTGAAACCACGCGTGGTCCAGGTGCCTCACAACATACGAGTGTGTTGGACTCTGTGTGTATTTGGTTGGCTGGTTAACAGCAGGTGCAGGGGAACAGAAATATCCAATGAATAGACACGTTCCATATGCTGTAAGAGACACATCAACACACATTAATTCAAGCTGACCAAATTACTCAAATGGCAACAAATGCAGCACAAACACACAAACATTGCCACGCAAAGCTTTAAGCTGCCACTAAAGAAGCCAGTCACTGGAAATGTATTTATTTCTCTGGGACAAGTCAAATGTCGACTCATGGCATTTCAAATGCCAGCTGGCTCACACTTTGTTTATTGTTGCAGAAAAACTTAGACGCACTCCAACATTTGAGCACCTTCACCAGTGAGTGATAAATCACCTGCTCTGCTGTTAGAGCAGCAGCTAACACTCACCGAGCGGAAATTAGAGTTAGGAAAGGCACAGGTGTAACTAATACGTTGACGATGGCTCCGTTCCATTGAGGTGTGCGTGTAAGCCATGACAGTGAGCCAGCAGGCGCAACATCAGGGTTAGAGCTGGTTTAAAGCTGCACTAAATTCAATGTTTTCATGTTAACACTGGATCAAATTACTGCATGGAATGAGGAAACACCTGCTCAAGACGACAAACCATTGTGAGGTAATTAACACCCACCTTTGCATTTCCCCCTTAGATCAAAAGAGCTTTTATGCCTCTTTTAGCTCATTATTTTGGTTTTCAGGCCCACAAACGTCAGTCCCACTTCCAGCAGCCAACAAGCTCATTACCCCTCTGTAAGCTACCTGCACAGCAACAAACAGCAGACTACATCTAGCAGCCAAAAAGCCAGACAGAAGAGACCAAAACAAAGCTAAAAGGAGCGTGAATATTAGATGTATATGTGCTGGGCAGAAAAAAAGGACTCTAAGTGAATGCTAATGTTGCTCTGTGCCTGCTGGGTGTATAGAAAGGATGAAAACACATGTTCTCCATAACTTAACATGGTGATAATATGTCAGATTGTATTTTCAGCTCGTTACAAAAGGTCAATTAATACAGCTTTAAATGCAGTGCAGCCTTATATAAATCAAACAATCAGTTACACCTCTGCTTAATATGACCAGTGTCAGAAAGATCTATACTCTATAATCATAAGGTATAAATAAAGCATATTATGGCCTGTCCTTGCTACAAAAGGACCTTGCTTATTGCAAACTGACACCCACATTGCCCTCTTGCAGCAGGAACAAGATGAGGGTCTGCTGGGACACAAAATCACATTAAAAACCATTTAAACTGATCTGCTGCTTTGTGATCTTTTTTTGGTGTTAATCAGACTCACAGTGACAGTAGCCAGCAGTCCCTCAGGCACGTTCGCCACGATGATGCCGATGAGGAAGATGACGGCCTCCAGCCAGGTGTAGCCCAGCACCAGGGACAGGATGAAGAAGCTCATGCCCAGGAAGACAGCCACGCCCGTGATGAGGTGGATGAAATGTTCGATCTCCACGTTGATGGGCGTACGCCGGACTTCCAGCTCTGACGCCAGCGTGGCGATGCGACCCATCACTGTTCGGTCACCGGTGGCGATCACGATGCCACGGGCCGTACCTGAGAGGGAGGGGTGAGTCACTGTGAGCGTCTCCGGACAAAAGCACCTGTTAAACATTTACAACGTGCATTTAAAGTGGATGTCTGCTCTTTTTTCAAATGGTGTCTATTTTCTTTTTGAGAGCTCTTTAAACGCGATATCATGAGATTACAGATCACAAGGTGTAGAGTACAGCTCTCAGCCGGGTGACCCGACGCTCTTGCTGCTTCAGTGAAACGTGTTTCTCAGGGCATTATGTAAAAGAGACAAATGACCGTTAACAGCGTGTCAGACGCTGTAGGAGTCGAGTGCTAGATTTTGTAAACAGGAAGGAGGGTTGATGGCTGGATGAAGAGCAGTGATGGATGGAGGTGAATTACAGGTGTTGGCCAGTGATTGATGGTGGGGTGGACTGAGCAGATGCTGGACTGAGTGAACGAGGAGAGAATCTGAATAAAATACAAATAATGTAATCCATAGACCTCACCAGCAGCAGCTTTAACAGAAACTATTTGCTCAGTAGAAAGTCAGTTCAACACGAGATCTGTGGATTATCCAGAGCAGGCGGGGACATTGTTTCTGGAAAGAAAATGTTGTGTTGCACTGAATCCTTTATTTATATTAGCTAAAGGCTGTTCAGCAACTTGTTAAAATGTTAAATTGTGCCACAAACAGCATTTCATTTAACATATATGGTGTAGTGGAAGCAGACGTCCCAAGGTCAGTCAGTTATTTGAAAGCCAAGACACATCAAACACAAACTCTCTGTGTAGCTTGACATCACTAGAGTTAAGTGAGAAAATATGGTTAGTTTATTTTTGTTTAATTAGCGTGAATTGATCCTGTAATGCAGCCTACACCAGACTATAAGACAGCAGATCTACTTACAGATTTCAGTCAGTGTGATTCAGATATTACATTTTGGAAAAAAGCCAGTACTGGTATTGTGTTTTCATTGTGGAGATAGGATGCAATTAAATCCTGGATTTCAGCTTTTAATAACAATAAGTCCTTAAAGTGCTAAAAGAAAAAATAAGGAATTTTTAACCACTACAGTTTGTCTCCATCTACTGATGAAGATGATGTGACATGACTGAAAGCTTCCAAAGAGCTACTAAATGGACCTTGTTACAAGGTCAAGGAAGAACTTTGAACGGCAGCAAACTGGACCCTCCATATATTATAAGTATTATTAGACTTTACAAAATGTTTTTTTACCAAAATTAATATTGTACTTTGGGGACAAGCTGTTCATTTTTTATACAACCGACAGAATTTAGATGTGGATATTGATGAAGTGGCAGATTCTAATATGAATATCCCATTGATATGCTTACTGCATCACCATGTGATGATTGATAGCAACTGAAATACCAACTAAAATCCCCATCGGCTGAATCTCAAATGGAAACACTCATTAATAATCTTTATGCATTCAATAGGACGGAGGGATGGTTGTCCTGATGAATCATGCAGTGGATCATACTGGGTGGCAAAGCAAAACTATGTCGATCTGCACACGGCTTTAAAAAAAAAAGAGAAGGGAAGCTTGGCCAGATGTGGCCTACTGACCCTCAACACAGTTGGTGGAAAAGAAACCGATGTTGCGGGTCTCCAGAGGATTGTCGTGCGTAAACTCCGAGGAGCGAGTCTGAGGCTCAGATTCTCCCGTCAGAGAGGAGTTGTCCACCTTCACAGGGGAAAGGAAGAGAGAACAGTGTTACCCAGCGAGGCCGCAGGGACGGGCACAGGAGGCAGCGAGGAGGCAGCAGCGAGGAGGCAGCAGTGAGGAGGCAGCAGCGAGGAGGCAGCAGCGAGGAGGCAGCAGCGAGGAGGTGCCGACAGGGTGGAAATGAAAGAAGCAGCACTTATCAGCAACAAAGTGCAGCGATGTAACACTTGTCATGTCAGAGCCGTCTGGTGTTAGTAATTGTTCCCACGTCCCTCTGTAGGTGAGGACATGAACACCACTGATCACCACGGGCTCATTACACAGCTTCACAATCCAGCAGCAGTTAATACTGGTCAAGCTGGAGGACAGATCGGGACAAAAGTCTCAGAGGAAGCAGAACTCACGGGCTGAATATGACCTAAAGGCAAAGCACACACACAACATTAAAGCATTTTCGGGTTTAAGGTAAATGCAGTCACAAGGCATTATGGGATATGCTACCCAAGCCAGAGTTTGTAATGTGTGTATATCTGACTAAAAGCTTCACCAAGCACTTGGTGCGACATTGATCCTTCAAAGAAAGAGCAAGGCTTGATGCCATCCAGGAGATTCCCTCAGTGGAGACTCTGACCTGCCTGAAAATGCTTCTGACACAAAGTGAATCGAGGCGCCGAAAAACAAACCTGATTGTTAAATATGGAATAACTGGAAGTGAGAATGTAGATACATGTCTGATTACATTATGACAACTATAACAACAGCGATCAGTTACTCCACCACTTTGGTCCAGACTGAAATATCTCTGCAGCTACTGCAATGACCTTTTGTACAAACATTCGTGTTCTCCAGAGGTTGAAGCCTACAGGGTTTGGTGATCCTTTGACCTTTCTAGCACCACCTTATGGTTGTGGATTTGGAACAACTGTTGGGTGGTTTGTCAATGATATCCAACGTCCCCAGAGGAGTAATCCTAATGACTTTGTATTTTAAGAAAAACAGAAAGAAAGAAGGAACAAGTTGTGCTACTGTAGTCCCGCTGAGACCTCCAGGCTCCCCGGGGCCGAGCCCAGCAGCCCTCCCCTACCTTGCATCCGCTGGAGGAGATCACTCGAAGGTCAGCTGGGATGCGGTCTCCCCCTTTGATCTCCACCAGATCTCCCTGCACCACAAGCTCAGCATTGATCTGCATCTTCTCCCCCTCCCGGATCACCAACGCTTGCTGGCATGGGAAGAAAAAAAAAAGAAGAAGAGAGAGATGAGAGATGAGAAAGGAGAGGGAGCGTGAAGGAGAGAGAGAGAGAGAGAGAGAGAGAGAGAGAGTGTGTTTGGGGAACAGAGAGAGGATTTAGTCACAGGAAGAGAGAGGAGAGCGGTTAAAATAAAAAATAAAAAGAAGTAGAGCCGGAGGGTGTAGAGGTATGTGAAAGGGGGAGATAGACAGAGGGAGGGAGGGAGGAAAGGAGACAAAGAGGGAGTGAGAAGAGCCTAAAAAGATTAAAGAATTAGGCAATCGAAGTGCTAGAGGTGGATAATGTGAAGGGAGTTTTCATGCAAACACACTCGCAAATCCAAATTTGGCTCAAACATTTACTCTTTCTTTGTGCAGCTTATTAGGTTTCCACTCAAGTGAGTGTGTAAGCTGCACTCCAGGGACAGCGGACTGACTCAGGACGAAACACCAAGCGCACTGATCAACTCACCTGTGGCACCATTTTCTTAAACGAGTCCATGATGCGGGAGCTCTTGGCCTCCTGGAAGTAGGAGAAACAACCGGTGACGATGACCACGGTTGCCAGCACCACGCCCAGGTACAACTGAAATGAGAGGGGGGGTCATTTTGGACTTTGTTTGGTTCATGTGAGGCTTGTGTAAGAGTACAAAGAGGGGATTTACAAACCTCAACCTGGCTTTAAAACGGCAAAACCTTAAACAACCGGAGTGCAAGAGAAGAGCTATGGGCAAGCAAACCTGGTGAAGCCCTCAGTCTTAGTGGAAGATTTAATAGGAAAAGCCATCCCAGAGCCGAGTTCTGCTGTACTATTCCTGTCATCTTGGACGGTTCATTCAACGTTAGTCCAAGTGAACATCTGTCGCCCAAACTCAGAGACGCAAGAAGTGAGACTCTGCTGTGTGAGGCCACCAGGAGAAGCCTTCAGAAGTGGAGCGGCTCTACAGACTCGTGACTGTGTGGAAGCACAGAAACATTTACTCCGGTGTATTTTTTATTTTACTTTCAGTGAATATCTCCAGTTTTACCAGTGAAAACGTTGTTGTGGGTCGAGCTCCCCCCCCCCGATGCTTTCATTTGACAGCAACAACAGAATCTTTTGCTCTTTTACGCTTCAATGCCCTTTTAGTTTTTTTTTACACCGTAGCAGTGGAAACTCTTCTGCACCAGGAAATACATCCGTATCCTCGGAAAAAACACTTTCCAGCGTTTACAACATTCGCCTCCGGTTCAGTGTTCAGTATGCAGCTCCTGGTTTTGTCTGCACGTGGGTTTTGCAGACGTAGCTCCAGGCAGGTGACACTGTCCAGGCAGGTGACACGTCTGGATCTAAAAATCTAAGAAATTCTTGATTTCCGGGCATTGGGTTTAAAAAACATGCCAGCACTTTTAGAAGCCTGGGGATGCTAAAGCATTGTCTCAGACGGGAGAAGACAATGTGATCTTTTAGCTCAATAAATACATAAAAAAAGCGAAAATGACGTTTTAATCCGACAACAGCGACGTGTAAACTTCTGTTAGGGTGGTTTCATCTTAAATAACTGCTTGTACATTATGCAAAGGCTCAAAGTGCCAAAGCTGCAGGCAGTTGGGGCTTTGAAGCAGCTCACCAGAGCATCCAGCTGTACATACTCAGCACTGAGTGTGGAGATTAAATCGCGGAGAGATTAAAGCTGTCACGTGCGTGCGTCCGTCCACTGTATGTTACTGTCTATTATGCGAGGGTTTAATGCAGTCTGAGGTTTGCAGCGCGCTGAGCGATGATTGCATGATGACTCAGAGCCATAAAGCGCAGTATGGATGGCTGCTTGGCGCCATTTGATCAGCGGTTGGTCCGAGTATTTATCCGTGCTAATACCAGCAGTGACGCCAGTGTCAGCGGCTGTTTTTACGTCACACTCTGGCATTTGGGGGGAGGGGGGGGTGTCTTTAATGCCCTTGAGCTTTCTTTGTTTCCTCCAGCGAACGTTGGCTCCGTGTTGGTTCACGTGACCTAGTTGTGTTGCCGCCTTGGCCAGGACTCAGGGAAAGAGGCCATTCTGGTTGAGTAAAGGTCATATGAAAGAAATCTCCTCACAACAAACAGAAACGAAAGGAAAATCCACCAAAATGAGGTATTTTGACACTTTCTCTGTATGTTTTTTTACGTTGAGATTCTGTTCTGTTGACCAAATTAATGACTCCACAGAAATGATCATTTAAAATAAATGAGTCATTTAAGATTTGTTTTGGAAGATTCATCTTTCTTAGAAGAAGAAATTCTTACACAGCCGATGCCAATATCACACCGGCTGCAGTTTACACCCTCATTGAGAGGCGAGCTGGGCTTAGACTCTCCCCAGTGTATTAAATGTAATTCAGAAATTGGGACATATGCATAGCAAGAAAGTGTTGGCTTTCTAAAGATGCTCCCTCAGTAGAAGGCTGTTTTTGGAGAAACTGACCTGCACCCTGAAAGACAATATTAAGAGGTTAATCTAAATATGCCAACCAGTCATGTGGGCTTCCTTCTGCCTAACTAACAACCCTAGAACTGACCACTTCAGTGACTTAAATCAGTCATTTGTCTCAGAACCTCATTAAAATCAATTGTGGAATAAAGATTTGTTTTAAACATGTGAAGAGTTGTTGTTTGATGCAATGCAGAACGTTTCATTTAAACACTGATTCCATCATCTCATGTGATTTTTGCCATAATATAATGCATTTTGTGATGTTTAAAATACATTGTTTCTATTGTGCCACTGGACCAAAAATGAGCAAAATCTCCCAAATTAACAATTTACATTTTACCACTGCTGGAGGATTCAGGGTTCAGATTAGAACTCAAATTGTTAGGTAAGTATGTAAGTCTGTACACGTACGCATCTATATATATGCAAACCCCCATCTTATCAATACAGATAAGTCTATAGGTGCATACAGGTGCACGTGACCCTGTGTGTGATTAATATGTAAGGTGTGTGCCTCTACATGTGCGTGTTTGTGCTCTACAAGCCGTTTCTCACATTGTCATTGGGCGCCTTGTCCTCTGTGGCCACCTGGATGCTGTAGGCCAGGAAGCAGAGGACGGCGCCGATCCAGAGCAGGATGGAGAAGCCGCCAAACAGCTGACGGCAGAACTTGACCCACTCCGGGGTGGTGGGGGGAGGGGTCAAGGCATTGGGACCGTCCCTGGCCAGAACCTCCACAGCTTTGGCGTAGGTCAGGCCCTGAGGGAGAGCAATTTTTTAGGAACAAATGTCTTTGTGCATGCACAACGGCCCCATTTCCACCACGGCTTAAAAAGCAATTTTCCTGCTACAGTTGCAGAACATCCAGAATTCCTGCCTGGCCTATTTAACTCGACAAATGTAATAAACTGTGTGACTCCCCTCATCTATGGTTTTATGTCATAAAACTGTTGCATGGAACTTTATTTGACATTTTCCCCTGATTTCATGCCCAATAGTGTCAAGGTCTAATTTACAGAGAACCCATCCATCCAACTACCTGAAATACTATCATTTAATTATAGTGGAATCAAATTGGCTCTGGTTCAAGCTTTAACAGGTTTTTGACATTTTTACAGCTTGTGATATTTTTGGAGCACCCCAGCATCTGATAAAATCAGTTTCACTACACCTGCAATGTCAAGCGTAAGGTAAGCAGGACACGCGTTTACAGCAAAAAACCTTTGTGATGTGTTTGTATCTGCCTGTGTGCGGGGTTATAGGAGGTGTTGCATCAAAGTGTGTATTTTGTTTATGTGTGTGTGTGTGTGTGAGACAGAGATTAAAGATGAATGAGGCTCCAGGTGAGCTGGCAACGCAGCGGCGGATCGGAATTGACCAAAGCAAAGCTTGGTCTCTGTTTGGATGTTGCTTTCCAATACAGGCGAGCATAGATTACAGCTCTGCAGGAGATATTACAACAACACGCTGTTGTGTGTTTGTGTGCGAGTGTGCATGCGTAAATGAGAGCGCTTGTGTCATTACCCGCGTGAGGTCCACTCCATAGCGTTTCGCCACATCATCCAGAGCCAGTCTGTGGTCGTCCTGCAGGGACAAACCTTTTTATTTGTGCAACAGTGACAGAAACAGAATTTGCTCCAGTAAAATGATCTTTAAAGGGAATTTGTCTTGGATATATCATGAATTGGAAACTGCACATATTACTTTACAGCAATACATTCAACACTTTCACTATGTGAACTGAAGCAAGTTAATTTAATTTAAATTTTATATATATATATAGCTCAATATTACAACTGTAAAGGGAAGATTAATAACTGACAGGGATAATGGTCAAAGACATAGTTCTGATGCATTGCACTCCTCCATCTTACTGAGAAATGCTTGACTCTCTCTATCCGACATGAATACATGGGCTTTATGTATATATGATTCATTCCTTATGACAGATCAAAGAGGTAAAAGAGTGATGTCCACTCCCCCCGCATCTCCAAGTAGAAGTGAAGCAGAGATGAGAAAACGGGTCTGTTCTCCAGCAGTGAACATGTTGAAAACTTTAGGCTTTCTGTAGAAAAACCCTTTAAAAAGAAACAAAGGGTAATGCACGTAGTGTTGCCAGGTTCATTTTGTTGTTTGGTGGCATGCTTATATTATTGCTCCTGTGCAGCCGGCCAAACGCCACCTCGAGATATTTCCCGCTGTAGCTAAAGAGGAGAAGAAAGAATTTCAGCTGTCAGGATGGTGTCAGTCCCACAGAATGAAGCGCTACTTTCTTCACTCAACAATAAGACAGGCGGAAATCTGCAGCAGCCTCACAGGGCCACAATGAAATGTAGCTGCAAGTGATTTTAGCCACAATCAACGACGAGCCCCAGTGTTCACAAAACAGTTAGTTAGGCTTTATCTATATGCCCCTTCACCCAGTATTGATCAGCCATTGTCTGGCGGTTGTTTATAGAATTTCTGGGACAAAAATGTAGGAAATCATTAACTGAAGACGTACACGAGGCAGACTGATGACAGTAAAATACGACACTTGATCACAAATCCGCTTCTAAGCGTTGGACGAATCCAAGGAATTCTTTTCTTTAAAATCAGTCACAGGCCAGCTTGATAATTGACAAGAGCTGCTTTATCAGAGGGAAAACCTACCCCAGTTTTCATGGGCATCGCTTGGCTGCATTTTGACAGCACCTCAAAGAGCTACAGCTCTGCATAAGACAAACACTTCGCACTACACTGCTGGTGGCACACAGATTATTCAGTATCTTTCTGAGCACAAAGAAGAGCAGCCAGAGGGTGGTAGAACTGATAGGAGAGGACAGGCTTGGCTTAGAGCTCATCTACAACTGACTACACTAAGCAGGTTGGATTGCCATGTTGTTTACGGGTCACCGTCTTCATTTATAGCCTTGTTAAATAACCTGGTGTCTTTGGCGCAACGTTATTTGGGGATCATTTGGTAGCAGCAGAGATGGAATCAATCACCGTGCAGAGCGAGTGTGAGCTGGAGCAGTGACAGCTTGTTTTTGTCTCTCTTTCTTACCAAGGACACCTCCTTCTTCAGCTCATCCAAATCCCTGTCCTTCTTCTTCCTCTTCCCCCCATTCTCAGTACCACACTGGAGAGAAAGAGTGAGAGATTACATACATCAGGCCCGTAGGCTATCATCCCAAAACCACCACAGGAAGTAAGTGGGGGAAAGTCCCATGCTCGCAGCCACGTTGTGCCGAGCCATTTTACATTCATAGCCACGTAGCACAACATCAATGGACTTTGTGTACGCCGGTTCATTTCAATCTCCCGGCACTATTTGCAAAAACCATTCACTGAATATGGAGGAGGAAATATTTTTTTCCTCAGAGTGCGAGTTCCTCATTTGCGCGGGCCGGAGCGTGTGTGTCACGAACAGCTGGAAGAATGGTGCATCATGGAAATCATCTGCTGCTGTCAGTCTCCTCTTCGCAGCACGTGTGCATGTCAGTGTGGGAGGGATACACGGAGAGACTGAGCAAGTGACACAGTGAAAAAGTAATCAAAAAGAGCCACGAAAAATAAAAAAAGTGAGTGCCTGAAATGTGTCTGGCATAGCAATTCCCCCCCCAGTGTGTGAGGAGGATTACCAGACTGTCCTGCCATAAAGCTAAATGGACTGGGCCCGATGGAGAGAGTAAAAGCAAAATGACATAATTACACAAGTAAACAGCAGGCCCGGAACAAAACCTATTAAGGACAGAAGCCATCATCCGCAGATGTTACCGTCTTAAAAAAGGAAGGAGAGAGGTATCGGTCCCCGCAGACACAGACACGAAATCCCAGTACTTTTCCACGATGCATGTCTGGGCCATTTGCTGTTACTGTACATAAGCTACAGTAGAGTCACAGCCATGTCGCTGCTTTCAGTCACAACAAGGGGAGAAACAAACGTGGCCATAAGTAGAACAAACAAGAGTTTCTTTGAAATAAAGCGAAGAGACCTTACCCCTTTGCCCATGCTGGAGGTTCAGGCGTCGGCAGGTTATAATGTGAAGGACAGATCTCAGGGCCCCGCCACAGCTGAGGCGTCCCGTCCCGTCCCCACCCCTTGTGGAAGATACCGGTGGCTTTTTTTGGGCCTGGCACCCCCACCCCACACCAAGCATCCCGTTCCTTCTCTTCTTGCTCCCTGCTGTCAGGGTAACCTGAGCTATATACCCCCCCTCCCCACTACTCTACTCCTATCGCAGGGTTCCTCTGAACCCAGGGCCCCCCCAACCTCCACCAACCTCCACACAGAGGTTTCTGTGTGTAACTGCACCTGCTCCCCCCCCCACAGTCCCACGGAGAACAACAGCCCATCAATCACTGCTGTCGACACAACAAACGAAACCCTGCACTCTACATAACATGAAGTATTTATAACAAATGTGATAATGAGGGACTAATTTGGCCCTGAAGATTAATACTACAAAGGAAACAGACTCTCCAGCACAGACTGAATCCTCCGGTCTGTTCTGCAAACAAACCCCACGAGAACCTCTATTTAATCATTCGTTAGTCGACCCTCAAAGATGTTAACAGTTAACATTACTTTTCTCCTGCTGGAATTCCAAAGTGACTCGTAGCCAGTGCAACACTGCAATTAGCAGCGAGACTCCAACATATTTACAACATAAGGCGGGTCATCGCCACTGCGCCCACACAGCAGATGCAGCGAATGATCCCGTGTCAGAGAAGAACCAAATGTCTCCTTGCTTCATGCCAGTTACTTTCAGAGTTGATGTCACGTTTGCAGTCCATCTTTGCTTCTAGTCCTGTATGAGCTGTATACTTTAATGTATGTATGTATGTATGTATGTATGTATGTGCCCTTGTAATGTGCTCCTTTTCAAGGTTCCCTCCATTTGTTTCTCCAACTGAATAGTTTCTCAAGGTTATGTTTGCCTGCCTGGAGTTTAGCATGTCTATGGTAAAAAAAACAACAAAAAAAACATTATAAACTGTGTGAATAAGCTTCTAACAATGTACAAATTAGAATTTTAGCAATAAGATGAGCCAGAGAATTAACCAAACGGGTTAAGTTAACCCCGAGTGGGTCAAGATGTAAGAGAATGTCACTATGTGACTAACTTAAAGATTATGTAACTTTGGATAGAAGAAATAACACAATTCTACACTTACGAAAAAAAAGCTGAATTCATAAGAACTAAAACACACCGTTACTCAGTTAAATACTAAATACTTCAGTGCAAAAAGTAAAACAAGCAACTTACTCGAGACAATCTTGGAAGAATTTGGCGACTTCTTTCCTGTAATTGCCAGCAGTTACATACCGCTGGTCTGGCCTCGAAGCCACGTGTAGACATTTTTTAAAAATGTCTCACTGTGAATCCGGTGCTTAGACAGACCGCTACCTGTAGACTGCACCTGGATTTCCTCATTTTTCTACAAACACAACCGACAAAATTGTTATTGAATAATTTGAAAGAATAGTTCAACATTATGGGATCATTGTGCTCATTCGATTTCTTGACAGCACTTGGACGAGCAGAAGATTGATATCACTCATGTCTGTGAGTGAAGTATGGAGCTGGAGCCAGGAGGGAATTAGCTTAGCATCAAAGCCTGGACGTGACATCTGGCTCGGCTCTGTCCAAAGCTTGAAAATAGCACCTACAAATCTCATTCATTGACACTCGCATCTCATTTGTTTTAGTTTGTACATGTGCAGAAATGTAAAAAATGTGTGGTTTTAGGGGGAGTTATGTGCTGTTGCCCGGCAACTTCATGCTGATGACAAGACTCTGGGAAGACTTTTGATAAGAAATTGTTACACAACGTAACTCCCCCTAAACCACATATTACCACTTTTACATTTCTGTTAACATGTCCATTAGTGTGCTGTGGAGGCGTTGCCAGGCATATCTTTGAACTTTGAAGAGAGCCAGGCTAGGCTAGCTGTTTCCTCCCGTTTCCAGTCTTTATGCTAAGCTAAGCTAAGCTTATAGTCTCCTGGCACCAGCGCCATACTTAATGTGCAAGACATGAGAGCGGTATCAGTCTTCTCATTCAGCTCCCAGCAACAAAGAAAATATGTAGCCTAAGTAATATAATCATTATTTAAATCAATTCTAACTTTAAAGTCCATCATGTGCTGGATTTCAACATTTCTGACTCCAAGCGGCGGCATCAACACAGACATCAGCCAGCTGAGCAGGTCGGTGGGCATCAGTTAAAGACTGTGGTTGTACTTTGTGTGTAACTGTCTGATTATGAGGCAGCAGAGCATATCTGAAAAGGTTATGTATGCTCACTGAACCTGGCCTGCAAGTTAAGTCAGAAAAAAATATGCCTTTCTGAAAATTATACCTCATTTTGTCACCCTGTAAAATGTGAAAGGACTGTAAATGGTCACGGAGCATTAATTTTCAGTTCATCATTACTTTTTTGGTAGTTGGGTAACAAAGGGCATTATAAGGTGAAATCATTTGTCCTCGCATGCAGCCACGGAGCAGGAGTTTCAAAGTTTAATTCCAAACCCAAATTCCTTTTGTATTTGAGAGAAAATTCACCTGGCGGCATTTAAAACCTCCAGATTACCTCCTCTAAAATGTTCTTATTGTGTATGCAAATGTCATCAGATAGCTAATAAGGCTAGTGCTGCTCTATCACAAGTTTTACTTCCATGCCAGCCAGAGCACTGGAATATTTCAAATGGCGGATATCTCATTTTGGAAGGACTTTGGTCTTTTGAAAAGTTTCTGAAAGTGTGTGTCGGCGGAGACATTCGTGACGGATGTACACATTGCTCGGAAGTGAAAGAAAGAAGACTAGACATTTTGGGGCTGGGTTTACTTTGTCTTCTGTTGACAACAGCTGCGATTGGGGCTTTAATATTTATTTACGTTCCCTTTACAACATATTGTAACACAGAGTCATCATAAGGTGTTAGTGCTCTGGAATTATCACAAGCATTAACAGAAATGTAAAAAAATTAAGAAGCTCCAGTCATTTCAAATAAAGGAAGGTTATTGTGCAACTATGACTTACAGTTCATAATACATACAAAACATTTTTAAAAGGCTTTTTAATGCTGTTTGTCTTATGTCAGGTGTCTGTGTGGCTTTGCTGGAAAAAAAGAAGAAAACATTCTAACTAATCCATTTGACTGGATAGTTAAACAGCGACTAGTGAAACAGATCTCCAGTTATAAAGATGTGGATTTTAGCACCTCCATTCCCGTTATGAATTTTAACAAGTAACATTCAAGTCTAAACTATCCACCCTGCACATCAAGCACGCAGATCGCAGTCCATCTTTGGCTCAGGGTTGGGGAAGGAGCACCTTTAAGAGAAAGCTCTGGGGGAAGAGCAGACTCCATCTGTAGTGATACATGTGGATTTTTGGCTTGTCTTAACACGGCAGATAAGTCTCTTCCGCCCAAGCTTTCTCCCACAGCAAGCACCTTCCCTCCCCTTTTACTTTCTCCCCAGCCACGTCGCGCAGAATCTGAGGCTAACCAAACCCTTATCCACACCTCCATCTTCCCTCCGACACCACGCGACAACCTCGATTTCCCTTCGTCTCGGAATAAGACGTGCACCAAAGACACAGCCACACAGTACCTTCAATAACACACGAGGTCAGAAATATAATGACATATTCCATCGAATACAATTACATTTCTTCCCTGCCTCGATAAACATGTTTCAGAAACATTATTTGCTTTACTTAGGGTGACAAACTGTTGGTTGTTTTTTTGTTGCCTTATATCAAATCTAATTTTTAACACTCTTAAATCGACACACATATACATAAAACACGCGTCGTATTTGTGACCGGAGGAGAGCTAGCTAGATTATAAGTTTCTGTTTGGCGTCTTCGGTGTGAACTAAAGGCGGATTTCTGCCCAAGTGTTTCCTTCCTTTGTCAATAGGGGGCAGAGGAGAGCATTTTGGCAATCGAACCAGCAGAAATAAGACAGTGAGGGGTCAGAGTAAGGAGGAAAGGCGGGCTGGCAGGGCACATGCCTTTGGGGGAGGTGGCATTTTGAAGGGCAAGCGAGAGGGCGTTCGTCGATCATTGGGCAAGACCGAGGGACGGGGCAGAAATGTCCGTAACCGAGTTTGAACAAGAGAAGGAGGACAAGGAGGAGGAGAAAAGACAGAAGAGAGAGGAAAGAGGAGCAGAGCATTGAGCTGTAGGCCTGGCAGTCAGATAAGGAGCGGCTTAAAGAGCGGAGTGGATCTCGGATAGGCCTTTTCTCTGGGGGAATAATGCAGTGCAGAGTCACCAGACGACAGGAAGAGACAAAGGAAGCCAAAGACGTAAGGACAGAGGGAACGAAACAGGGGTTGGGAGGGAGGGAATGAATCCCAAGATGGAAGCACAGATGAAGAGGGAAAAACAGAGGAGCGAAGACAGCAGAGGAGGCATGGAGGGAGAGAAGGAAGATGTAGAGAGAGAGAGCGAGAGAGAGATCTCGTTACCAGCACGTGCTAAAATAATTAGCCCTGGGTTGGCGAGGAGAAACATGCGGGCGGATTAACTGGACCTAAAATAACAGAGCACGGAAGCTGCAGCCCTTCCTGCTCAGCCCTTTCGTCAGGCTCCTGAGCTCGTCCGCCAGCCCTCGGGGGCCGTGACGTCATTCCAGGTCGTCAGTCGCCGGCCGCCAAGTCAACAGCAGACGGCCTCATGCACTCAGGCACAAACAGCACCCCCCCCCCTCCCCTCCACCCCCTCCGGCTGAAAAATGTGCAGCTGTTACAGTAAGTCCGAACGCTCTTATACGGCCAGAAATAGCCCCCTTTAGCCAGGGCAGGGACACGGCGACAACCTACATTAGCTCAAATGTGAGAGGATTGAATCACCCCGAGCTCGAGGGCTTGAACCTCCATCTACGCCGGCTGAGAGCAGGAATCATATTTCTCTCCCACTATCACTCTCCCCTCCTTCTCTGTCTCTCTTTTCCTCCATGTGAAGTCCAGAGTGCACTCACAGCTCCGCTCCGTGCGCGTGATTGAGTCATAAATGTTAAGGGGAAGGATTCAGGGTGTCTTTCAGGTTCCTCTTAAGGATGTTATGTGTGTAGTTAGGCCTTAAACAGTTTTACAGTTTGCCCAATGAGCGCATACAGGGTCTCCGATGAGATGTTGTAAAAAATTATTTGACACCGTTGCCACTGATATCGTAGGACTATTCTTACAGCCAGTGCTGTCTTGAAAGAGTAGAGATAATGGGAAATAATGGGGGTTGCATCAGGCTGGGAAGAAAAGGAGGGAGCAGACTAGAGGAGTGGAGGCAGTCATGGAGGAGTCAGACCTTTATCTATAGGAGAGAGAAAAGAAAGAAAAGAGGGAGGGGAAGTGAGAGAAGAAGAGAAACAGGATAGAGCAGTTAGCATATAAATCACTTCTGCAATTTGAATTAACAAGAAAGTCAGAAAATTCACAGTAAAAGAGGAAGAAATGGGATGGGAGAGGTAAAAGAATGAAGATCGGGGTGAGGGGAGAAAGTTAGAGTTTGACACGGTGCCGGCAAAAAAAAAAAAAAAAAAAAGCAAATTGGCTTGTCCCCGCAGCCTGGGATCCGTGATGCGTATCGGACGCACTTGGAGAAAGCTTTTTCGGCGGATAGGATCACAATGAAAGGAACCGGGAAGGCAAAACCCGGAGAGCAGGTTTTTAGATTTTGTTATCAAACCCAGCCGTCTTAGGGTCTCGCTTCAAATGGCATATCTTATGACCTGACAAAAGTACTCGGCGTGCCAGCTGGTGTAAGAGATTATCACGACATCTTAGATCTCGGCCCATATAGCTGCATCTACAGTCGTCAGCCTGTGACAGGAGATGATGTGATTTGACTCATTTATTCTGGGACTCAGGTTGGCGTTGTGGTGGGTGTAAAGTAGGTTTGTGGTTTAACTCTCCTTCTGTCTTCTGAGTAGACTTCCCACTCTCTTATCCTCGACAGCTCCCTCCCCTCCCCCCCGCCTCCCTATTGGTCTATCGTTTGAAGGTGAGCTCGTTGGCGAGGCGGGAGAGGAGGCCAAGTGGTTTGGACCTCCTTATCCCTCCCTCACCACTGGGCCCCTCCTCCCCGTTTTTGCGGGTCAGCTCCAGCTCGATGGTCATCAGCACCCGGCCCGAGCTGTCCTCCCCTCCTCCCCCCACCTTCGCTGTCTTTCTGACTATGGTTCGCTGCTGTTGCTTGGGCTGGGCCTTCGCCTTCGCCACCACCTGGCGTACGGGCTGGAGCAGCAGGCCAGCAAGGCCGCCCCAGCCCCTCCCCGTATCCTATTTCTTATCCTTGCGTGACTCCTGCTTCTTCTTTTCCGAGGCAGCCGCCTTCACCTTGGAGGGGTCGGCGGGAGGCACGGGGCCCTGTGGGGGAGGAGGGAGAGGGGGTCGGGGGGAGAACAGGGGAGGAGAGTCACTTCAGGAGGAAAGGAGTGTGAGGGAGAGAGAGAGAGAGGGGAGGCAAGGGAGGAAGGGGTGAGATGGGCGCGTTAGAGGAAGGAGGATGAGGGATGGGGGTTAGCAGGACGGGTGGAGCTGTGTGAAGAGGAGAGAAGAACACATTTAGGAGAAGAGGTGAGAGTCAGACATACAGAGGGACAGATAGGGGTGAGGAGGTAGAGAGACAGTCCTTTTAGGGGAGGGGGAAGCAAGTGAGGGGGGGCGGTGTCCAGAGCTGTAAGGGGGTGACAAAACAGGTAACCATGCGTTAGGATGGGACCCAGTGGCAGGCCGGCTCCATACACCTGTGACAACTGAGAAATGATCAACAACACACACACACCAGACTGGGTTCTTACTGGGATTCACTGTTCTAGATCCTCGGTGCTGATATCCACATAGTGTTTGTAGAGAAAATAGCTGGAGCTTAAACCGCAATGTTAGATGAGGGTTGATTTGCAACATTTACTCTATTTGAAACTGTGTTGTCTAGTTAGTATTGACGTCTTATTGTAATAACAAAATAATTCTGTGTTTTTAATGACAATTGGCTTTATCATTTAGCAATTCTTAGGTAGAAATGTTGAAAGCGGTGAAACATGGCAGAAAAAGCAATGTTTTTAGGTGTCTGTTAGATTTTAACTGCTGTTAAACATCATTTCAGTTACGATATTTCAGCGTGCAGCAGGATGCTGTTGAAACAATGCTACGTGACCAAGAGGATCTAATGCCACACATAAAATCCATACCCTCATTTGAATGATGCAAATCTAGCTTTTGTCAGTTTGGAATAAAGTTGCTCTTGCTTTTAAGTTTATTTATTAACCTCAGATTTAGTGACTTGCTAACGATTGTTGTTGTCGTTCTTGTTTCTAGCCTCTCTGCGCTTTTGTGCATCAACTGTCTAAATGCACACACTGTGAAAATGCAATGACTTTTTCAGAACCTCGTTTCCAAACAGTCAACTTTTTAGGGTAACACTAAACACTAAATGAAAAGGAGAAAATGAAATATTTACAAATCATGTAATTGGATTATTTAAGAAATAAGTAAAGTTTGCAGGAGATTAAATAATTTGTTACAGATCTTAGAAAACATTTTGCTGCAGCTGTGGGTCAAGGATGGACCTGCCTGACTGGCTATGTGATATTCTTTCAAAAAACTACAATTTATATAATTCACCCATTCACACCCACTCATTCTGTATATTGTCTGTGCAAAGTCTAAAAACATCTCTGAGGAGAAATCTATAAAAAAAAGGAAGAGGAGGAATGTGGAAAAAGGAATTGAAGTGCGAGTTGAGCACAACAAATCCATCAGGAAGGTCTGGACAGAAAGGCGATAAGGTCAAGGTAACACTTAACTTTACAATAGCTGTATTCCAGTGCATTAACCTGTGAGTTAACCTATTGAAAAGTATCACAAGTGCACGATAATGCTCTGATGGGGCTTAATGAAACTTCAGTCATACACTATGTAATAGCTTTCACAATACTGTGTACTTTTACTACTCTCACACAGGTTGAACCAGCGGCCAGTACACTGATTTACGGTGTTACCGAGTACAGAGTGAAGCGAATAGTAAGCATGCTGCATGTGAGGTTTGGAGGCTGAAATACTTGCCTTCATTATATGAGTTCACTTTTTTATCAATCTCTGAACCGTATGTATCTGCATTGGAATCGTCGTCAGGCGACAGCACACTAGAGGCTGCTTCTACCCACTGAAGCTTCCACTAATAATACCCCACTGATTGCATTAGAAAATGTATTAGCTTTAATTATGTACTGTGCAAAAGCAGCATGCACTCTGATAAGACTACCATCCGGTTCGGCGGGGCAGCTGCACACTCAGGCCAGCCGGTGTCATTACCTTCGATCATACTTACATTCTCTCATACATCATTGTATTGTTTACCATTATGCATCCCACGGTAGGCTGTTTTTGGTGCAATATATCGCAGAGCTCCCACGCTAATGACGGGGCTGCCTCGTAAACACACTCGAGCCTGCTTAGGCGGAATGCAGAACCACCATTGTTACAGGGGCTGCACACACTTTAAAGGAAATGTGGGTACGGTGGCAAAATAGGGGGGGACTGGTGGTGAGGTAGACAGCTGGGTAAAGTGGCTGCGTCCCATGCTGCATACTAAAAAGAGACGCTGACAGGTGAGGGGCTGGGGGGGATTGAGAGGTACATGAAGAGTGAGAGGTAGTGATTTTCTGCCCAGAGCCGAAGCAGATCAGAACCCAGACTTGCGGAGGGAGAGGAGAGAAACTGGAAAGGGAGTGATGTGGTGGTGGTGGTGGTGGTGGGGAGGAGGAGGTAGGTTTAGTGAGGATCGACAGAGCGAGAGAGGGAGTAAAAAGGGAAGAGAAGAGGGGGAATTACAGACAGATTGATGCTTCTCATGGTCAGCGAGGAAGTCTAAGGCACGGAGAGGTTGGAGGAGGAGGAGGAGGATGCGACTGAGGAGAGGGAGACAGGGGACCGGCTCAAAAGGAATGTGAATGGGAGAGCGAGGGAGGGAGCGAAGGGAAGTGAGGAGGGGGGGGGCAATTGGTGGATGGAAAGAAGAAGGGGTGGGGGGGTTGTGCTTGTGTGTGTGTGTGTGTGTGAGCTCAGATCGATACCGAATGCACTCAATTATCATTCCAGTACAGTATGTGTGTCCGTTGCTGTGAGCTCTCCTCTGTGTGTGGCTGCGGGGTAAACTCCTCTCCCACAACTCCACCTAATGGGGAGTCGCACACACCACAGGGCTCCTTTGTCTCTCTGCCTCGCTCACTCCCTCACACCACAGCCTTTTGGAGATTTGTAGTGCAAGCCCAGCAAACAGAGAGGAACCAAGATGGTGAGGCTGATACAAAATTGTGTTGTGTCAGCAGAGCCTCCTAATAAGGGCTATTTGATCAAACAACCACTTATGAGCGCACTATGAAATCCCACGAGTCCTCTGTGTGCGGCTCTGCGGAAAAGAAAAAATAAATAAATCTAAAAATAAAGAATAAGGGAGTGCAAGCTCAGACGGAACGGCTGTTCTCGCTGTATGGTTTTCTTCCAAGCCAAGAATTGCAGGAGAGTAACTGTAAATGACAACATTGTCAAATATTTCAGTGTCCTTTTGGCGGCGGGTTATTTATTCATATATGCACTGTCACCCGCCGCAGGCACTTGAGAGCAACTGACTGCAGCTCAAGAGTAACCTGACAATCACACGACAGTAGAAAGGAAAGCAGACAGAGGAGGAAGAGGGGCTCCGGGGAGATGAGTCGTTTGAGGCTGGAGGAAGGGTTGGCCCTCGCTGGCGTCGCCCTCTAGGTTTAAGCCACAGGGGCTGGAAGAAGCACTCCTAACTGCTGCTGCCTCATCTTTACATTAGCTTAAACCTGCGGCTAAATGTCACAATAACACCGTTGATATTTCATCTCTGATATCTTTGAGCCTCTCTCATTTCAAAGTGGATTTTTGATTTAAGAAAACGCCTTGAACTCAAGTCCCTTGACTTCCCTTTTTTCATTATCAGCATGCGAGGCGTACAGTCGATTACAATACACCCCCGCAACCATCCAGCCCCCACATTACCAAGGAGTAATCAAACAGAACTTGCCCTGGTGGCTTGTATTCACAAAAGAATACAAGCCACCAAAATGTCTGATTAATCCACCACTTGAGGCTATCAAACCCCCATGAGGAATAGAGGGGAAAAAAATACCCCAAATCCTTGGCGTGCTGCAGTGTAAAACCACTGATAACAGCCCAGACCATAATAGGCCCAGTGATTTTCATTTGACTCCCAGTGAGCAAAATCAGCAGCTCCTGTCCTTTTCCCCACTGCGAGCAAATCACAGTCTCCATTCAATACAGCATTAGGGCCGAGACATGGCCTCAGCCATTTCACAGTCACTGGTTTGATTTTTGCCCCGTGGCTGTTTACTTCGCACCGTTTGGGCCCCCAGTGGGAGGTGAGGGGGGGGGGGGGGGGCACGAGGGAGGGCGAGAGAGAGAGAGAGAGAGAGACAGACAGAGACAGAGAGACAGACAGAGACAGAGAGACAGACAG
>JAVQJF010002616.1:0-17350 GCA_036023855.1 Gadopsis marmoratus
GGCTCCAGCCCCCCCTGCGACCCTTCGGGATAAGCAGTCTGGTTAATGAATGAATGAATCCTTTTGGCTTTTATGTCCTTCCTAGGTTTATATACAGCCATGGATTTCATTGGATGGATTTCATTGGATTTCAGCGCACAGGTAGAGTGACAAAATTCACTTCTTGTCAATTTCAGAGTTCAGGTGTGAATTGGTGCATTCACCGATCTTTCAACACATAGTACATCCAACGGCTAGCCGATAGCAAACATTTCTTCAATGGTTTTAATGTTGTTTAAAAGGAATTCCACAAGACTGTACACCATGAAGCTCTTTTAATTTTTAAAATTTTTCCACTTGTTTCATTGGCTGAGGTTTTACCATGGGTGAATTAGGAGAACTTAAATAAGTCCGAACCCAGTTTATTGCTATGAAACAGTTCATCCACACAAAGGCAATAAAGGTTCCATAGTCTTAGAGCAGGTCCCAGGATGTCTTGGGGATATCCTTGATAAAGTTTGTAAGGCCCTTTGACATGTTCACATACTGTGTACTAAGTTCCTTGGTTTCCAAGTGTCCAGCAAAACAAGTAACATTTTCACCTTGTTCACTTGAACTGACATGTATTTATCAGTACATACTGTAGACTATAGTACACTGTTAGCATAAAACAATACACTCTACATTTCAGCATAAGGTTTTAGAAGTCAAGTACAACGTTGCACAAATGCCTGCTAAGCACAGGGAGTATAATAGTCAGACAACTACAGTCCTGTCTACCTTTAGACAAAAATGTTAATATATTATAATACATATCGCATTTATGCATCAGTAAGAGAACTGTTTTTTAAAAACCTTTTCAGATGCATCATCCGTCCATCATCACATTTAGTTAGCAATCCATTACAATGTATGTGTTAAACTGACTCACTAGCAAAACCGCTAGTCAATAAAATGGCATCATACATTTTTACACAAACCAACTTCAGCGGTCCTCGCTTGTGTCGTCGACCTCTGCCAGTTTGGTTTCACATCAAAGGCATTAAAAACTGCTGCCTTCACATTAAAACACACTTATTGTGAAGCTCATGTACAAAGTGTTTAGTAAATATCAACCGTATCTACTCATCAATAAGAGCAGAACATAACAATGGATCTCTCATTGTGACTATGGCATCCGAGTGACAGAATGACCGCTGACAAATACCCTATTGTATTAACCAGCAGTCATGGATAGGGTATGAATGAGGTAGCATTATGTGCAAAGGACTGGAGTTTAGTTGAAAATGTAATATAATTAAAAGTGATCTTATTCTGCAATGTTCTTTCATCTATTTGGAATTCCTCTAAAAAAAAGGAAAAAGAAATCTCCAAACATTTGATTGGACAGAGACCACACACTATGTAGCAAAGGCCATAGACATTATCCTATGGATGAATAATTCAACTATGTCAGAGCTTTTTCAATTAGGTAAGAAAAATCCCCATTGTGGCATCATTGGAAGGATTTACTGTTTGAGGCTCCTGTGACCCATCCTCTGACCCCTGACATGGAAGTCAAATATTTTTCTGGGTCTTTAAATTTGCTTCTTAGATAGAGCCTGCCCCACAAGCTATTGATAGTTGTATTGATTTGTGTGTGTCAAATGACTACAAAGCTGAAAAGGCTAATCTAAAATCAAGAACTCATACGCTGCAGTAGTCAGTCAAGCATATATGACTAAATGTATATCTATTCAATCTGTTGTTGGCTATTATGTAGTTTGTCAACAGTGATGGCGTTCCATGTCTGTATTAACATCTGTGAGAACAAAAACAGTCCATGTAGGTCAGTAATCCACATCACGGTAGAGTGTCAATACAATACTCACATGGTGTATGTAAGTTGCAAGAGTTATCGGTTGCTGCAATTCCTCTTCTCCATACTGGCCTTGAAGTTATCCATTTGCACCGTGACTACACTGAAGTAGATGTGGGACAAAATCCACTGTCAAATCGAACAGATATCCTTGCTCGTCACATGTAGGTTTATCGACACTGTTTTGCAACCAACCTGCTACCACTATCCTCCAACACATTGTCCATGGAAACACAAAGAAGGAAATTCTAACTAAAGCAAGTGTATCTTTGGAAGACCCACCAGATTTGGGTAACTCAGGGCTAACGTTAACATTTTCATGTTATTTTTTTTTTTTTTTTTAAATGCAGGGAAAACTCATTCATACCAGAGCAAACTATAGGTGTGAAGATCAACATTGTGCAGAGCATTATTTTTAGGTGGACTAGTCACAACTCCAGCCATCTCATAATATTCATTCTCTTTTACACTCTTCACCTTGCCATATACAAACTCTCCCTGGCCTTCCAGATCCAACCAACCCATCCCATCCTGCAGTAACCCCTGTTGCCGCCATTCCCTTTACCTGACCTTCCTCGCACACATACTCACTTGCTTCCCATTTATTTAATCGTCCTAGCAGTATATGTCCCATCTCCACTCTTATGGCCTTATCACACCTGAAAGTCAGAATCAAGGATTGCGGTTGTAACGGTTCAGGGTTGCAGGCAGTGGAAGGACCCAAGTGCAGACAGCAGGAGCAGTTTGCAGTATTTATTAAACGGGAACAAAAAGACACAACAGGTATGGCTGACGGTTAGCAAAAGTCAAGGCACAAACCACAACACGAGGACACTCCACTCGGCAAAACCAGAAACATAAAAGCAGTCCAAAAAAGTCCACAGAGATAAACAGAAAATCCACCAGAAACCAAACAGGAGCAGAGAACCAACGTAACCATCACACAACATCAATGAACCGACAAGGGAAAGAAAGGACACATCTACAATATACACAGGCACAAATGAGGGAAACAAGAGACAGGTAAGCACTGGGAATAGATAGGACAGGTGGCAGTGATCAAAGCTGGGGAAGGTTTAACAAGCACAGGAAACATGACCGAATACGGTGGGGAACACACAAGTGAAGGAAACCCTACAGGAAACAAACAAAGACAGGAAGGACTTCATGATAAAACAGGAAACACAAACAGACCAAAGAACATAACAAAACTAAAATAAGAAACACCAAACATGAGTCCAGAATGTGACAGAGTTTCTCTTACATTGTTTACATTGCATTACTGACTGTAGCCTGCCAGAACTGTAATTGGTCCGAAAGGCCAATTACCCCACTAGAGCACTACGCTCCCAGAATGCAGGGCTCCTTCAGCTATCAAGCTCCTCTCCTGTGGAACAACAACATTGACATGCAGTTTCAAATGGAAAGCACATAAATGTAGAGATCTGGTCAAGTAAAGCAAAGTCTGACCGGACATTTTTAATCTCCTCTGTGTAGCAACTCTGTCAAGTTGCGCATAATAGTTCCTCTTTCGCTGTCATGTCTTTGAACAGCATCCTAATAAAAATGCACACTTGCGCAGTGAGAAATACTCGCAATCTGCTATGTCCTTCCAAAGTTGCTGCATCAAATCATCAGCCATCACTTCACAGCGCCGTGTAACTGTGCATCTGGACGGCTGAACGGCTTTGATGGCAGATACTATTTCAGGTTTGTTTTTAAAATCCCAAAACAACAAGTCTGCTGCCTCAACGAAGGCCTCTTTTACCATTTGTCCATCTTGGAATGGCAGACTGGCCCCTCTTTATGTCAGTCAAGTGGCAGATGCCACAGGGAGGTGGGACGTATATTTGAAAATAGTTTTTTGAAATGCACGCGATCTACCAGCATGGCCTTTGCGATCAACTGGTCGATCGCGATCGACATATTGGTCACCCCCGTTCTATATGATAATCTGACATGATATCTTTCTCTGCAGATTGTGTTGCATGCAAATGCATGCCTTGATGCAAAACATTGTTCAAACCAAAATACCTTTTATTTTACTTACTTTGCTTAGTAGTTAAAAATAACATTACTAAAGAAAACATATATGTCACAGTGAATCAGATACTGGATGGTTTTGTGTCCTGTAATAAAGAATCTGTTTCAGAGACTATTCAATTTCAGCTTGAGAATCATAAATTTACATTACATTTGAGCTCTTTTGTCTTAATCTTTTGTCTGAAAATAGTCCAACTGAAAGATATTTTATTATAAATCTTTTAGTTAAACCCTACATCCGAGAGACATACCACTGATATCCTATTTTATGTAATGAGACATTGTGTCATTAATGTCCTTTAAAAACAAAAAAGTCAATTAGCTTTTTTCTCTTTCCAGCAGCAAACCCACAGTAGATTTGCCAATTTTCCTCTTGTATTTTATGCATCTATCCTAGCAGACACCAGCTTATTACAACTGATTTATTTGCGTTTGTGAAGGCCATTATGAAATGCTGCTCTATAAATAACAAAGCAGCAATCCATAGGCAGCTTTCACATTGCCTCAGAGTGTATGTAGCCCATACAAAAGAACGGCCGGTTGCTAGGAGCACAAAAGCACCACGGCCATTAGGGGACTGATAGAGTTTTACCTCCTGCCATCAGGACAAAACTATAATTAACCATTAATTGGGGACTCTGTGAAGGCCCTATAGTGTGTGTGTCCGTGCACATGAATGCTCATGCACACATACATGTATGGTTGTGTGTGTGATCTGCCCCATGTTATAGAGGAGCTACCTGACACTGCGTTGTGCATATCTCACTTTTAATGCATGTCTGTGTGTGAGCAAGAAATGAAGGGTTTCTTTGATTTCAGTTAATTTAAATCAATATTGTCTGATAATTATATGCGAGGAAGAAAAGTGCCTCAGTCTTAATGTATGTTGCTGCAGATCAAAGCTAAACGAACACTTTTGCCTGTCCTCCGCATTTCACCCATCATAGATAACCTTTTTTACACAGAGGTCCCAGTCAGATCTTAAAAATTCACACCACAACATGCTAGATGTAGAATACTCAAAAGAAGCTCAGAAAAAAGACCACGTTTTTCATTCTGGGACTGTCAGAAAAATACATCTTTGTAGGGAAAATGGCATTATTTTGTGTCACTGCACCTTGTCCAATGGCGTCTTATATCCCTTTGAAGGAACAGGAACTTCAGATGCAGGAAAATGAAAAAATTGCAATACTTTTCTGTCATTTTGTCTGGCTATTTTGAGTCAAATTAGATCAAGGGCTGTTGCATCTGTGATGTGTGTAACACAATGAGAAGCATTGGTTTGTTGAGAATAGCGACTGCACCTCTCCACAAGATCAAAAAGGCTTGCGACAAGCTATGTTTCATTTGTCAAGATATATCAATATTTCTGATGAAATTACGCCAGACTAAAGCAACCTCTCAAACAGGACAGAATATTAGCGATACAGGCACAGTTTATTTAGATTAGCTACTAGTAAGTTAAAGTTTGGTGTATTCACTAAAGTTCAGTTATCTACATATAGGGTACACAGTGGCTATTGCTAAAAAAGCACAGTTCATTAAAACTAAAATGCATCAAATGAACCCTGATGTGTCTTTTGGATAATTAATATTAAGACGGTCATTATTTCCCTGCTAACTCTACATTGGCCAGCCTGTCAGCATAATCCACACATAGTCTGTGACGACCAGTAGACATATATGGAATAATTATCTCATTGTCATCCAGTGGGGGAAACTCTTGACTGATTGCTGGACAATCAAATCTCCATGCCAACTAATTGATGTATTTCCAAAGGGAAAGGACCACACAGAACTGATTTGCATGTGTGACAAGCTGCTACAGGAAATCACTAGATGTGATCCATAGCTCATAGAAAGAGTCAGGTCATTCATCAGCTGAGACATTTGTATTTATTGTTGCTTTAAAAATGAAATCTGCACTAGTAGAAATAGCAAAGGTAAATGTGTTTGTTGAGGACTTCATTACCCAGAAATCCTTCCATACAATATGTCATTTCTGCCGCTAGGGGTCTTTTAATCAAAACAATAGAAGAATCTGTAGTTTTATCACATCATGAAGTAGCGTGAGATCATGGGAGTTCATTGTTAAACAAGCACCATTGACAATGAAAATCTATCTGACATGACTGGCAGAAATCATGTTCACCGACGAGGAAATGTATTAAAGTTTTATTCACATTACGTTTATTAGCGTTTATTCATGTTATGTCATTTCATTCTAGGGAATTAGCTTGCTAATTTACCATTAAATGGTTAATGTGATGTGGCCTTCAGCACGCTCAAAAGGTTATTTTTAGTATGATTGTTATGACCATGGACGTTATGTGGCAAATTCAGTCATGGGGTAGCCCAGTGCTCTTCTTCTTCTTCTTCTTCAAGTTTCATGGCGGTTGGCATAGTTGTCATAGTAGCACATCATAGTAAGCAAGATATTGATAGATAGAAGATATTGAAATATATCAATAAATTTAGTCTCTCTACTGTGTTGCACAATGGTATGCAATTAATGAAAAACATACTGTGTGGAGTATAATTCTGTGACATTGTAGATCTACCTTCCTGTCTGTCACATATACCGTGTTAGTTATAGTTATAGCAACTAGAGGGGGTAAAGTGCATATGACGCCATTGACTGGCGACAAAATGTAATGGATTGTTTTGTACAACAAAATTACAGATTTGTCTGGATTTGAACATTGTTAGAAGCATTTGGGTACTTCACAAAATATATTACATAGGTATAGTCGTTTTTAGACATTTATGGAAAGAAGACAAACTAGACAAACACACAAGAGCCAAAGATGAAGCACACCCTTCACACAGATAGGAGAAAGAAGGAACAAGTCCCAAAGTGATCATTTCCTACAATCCTTATGGACGTAATGGATGTGATGGCACAACCATCAATGTTCTATTGATAGCAAGTTTTACATTTACAAACAGCACTTACTCCAGAGAGAAAACCCAAGGCTGTATGTTGACAATATTGATATCTACCCAGTGTTACTACACAGGGAAGCATCCACCCATTCACCTCCCAACCTCCCACGTGACTCCAGTGATGTGATGTCATGTAGCTACTTTTTATCCGAAAGGTTGTTACTTCATTGTTTAAGATTTTGCATACCAATGTGATCTGTTGCAGACTACACAAATTAGCTCCACCTTGACCAGCTACGACATTTAAATGCTGCCTATTTGTTGAATCGTGATGAGTAATAATCTTGCAGTAGAATAATATACTGACAGGGGCGGTTCTGCTGCCTAATGAGTACTATTGCTTTTGATTCTTTTAATAAAATCTTTGCCAATAATAATGTTGTACTTTTGACATTTTTGTATTGCTACTATATCATAAAATGTTATGAGATAACGCTGTTATGTTATAGCACTATATATTAAAACTGAATTGAATTGAATAAAATAAAATGTCAGAATACTACTTCTACCACTGACATCCAGCAGACCGTATCATTATCATTCATGTGGAGTGGTGTCTGTGTCCACCTGATGAATGTAATTCCAATATTCACTCTCTTTTAGCTCTGTTTTTTGGCTCAAGAGAAAAATATCTTTAGCTTCTAAATTCTCCAATATGTTCATGGCCTAGTTACTACATGTCCTCCACAATGCTACTGTGCTATAGAAATTGCATAGTTCTTTGTCTTCTTTTTATTATTATTATTATTATTACTTCTACTACTACTATTATTAGCAACAATCATACCTGTACAGCTTGATATTCCTTAGCAAAATGTCATTAACTTGTGTGTCACTATCATGTCCTCTGCTCTTCCCACATGGGACACATTCGGTTAGTTTCAATGCACTGACGTGCTACAGTGTGTTGGAAAAAACTCCATTCTCAAGGCGTTTTGCTTTTAATCATCCTCATATTAGTAAAATATTTTCTTCAGTGCCATGGCTACAGTGATTACTCTATCTGAGCCACTTGATAGTGAGCTGTACATGCTGCAGGACTGATATGGCAGGCAAGCCGCAGGTTCACTGTAATGATAGCGACTTTAACAAGCAGGCTTGTTCACTATAGGATCTCCAAAAAAGTTCACATTAGATAATCTAGAACCAGCAGCCTGAGCCCTTTGTCATTTCCCTGGTTGCTTCATGTTCACAACACTAACGCCTCAGTTTGTGTGTTTGTTTCTCATATATTGAAAAGTGAATACATGTAGTGTTCCTTAGCCACTGAATGTAACAACAGCAACAAATCTCATTATGACCTTGAGTTCAGAAACCTTTCTCAAAAAACACTTCTAAAATCTTCCTGCAACCAAATTACAGACATGTCTCCACTCTTCAAGTCAAATCAAAGATAACTATGCCAATATTCTGTAACAGTCCTTCAGAAAACACTCCAAAAATGTCTAATCAACTACAAACTATGCTTATGAAGACAATGGAGACCTGTAAGACTCAGTCTGGGCTGGAATACTAACACAAGGTGAGAGGCGGCTGCTGTGTAAAGTTGGCTTAAGACTGCCCTCTGCTGTAGCCAAACTGGCTGACTGACACTGAGTCACAGGACGGGGGATACCTTAGTAGCCTGTGATCATCGTGTTAGGACTTCGCAGTAACTAAGGTGTTTGCCTGTTAGTCATAAAGAAAATGGCAGATAATAGCAAAACTGATATTTGTGCTCTGTATTAAAATCCCTGAAAAAAAGTGTTCTTTCTCAGCTCGAAAGCAAAGTATGTCTTGAGAACTGCATTGTTACGTTGGAATTTTAAAAGCCTGTGAAACACCATCATAGGACACTAACACTTGTTGCTGGAGAAGATGTATGGAGGAAAATAATAACTGTAATACTCTGAATCTTGTGGAGGTGAGTACCAAATTATAAAACTTAAGCACAACTGAATATTTAAATACCACAGAATGTATAGCACTGAGATATTTAACATAATATCTAAATGTATGTGGACTGAGTTGCCCTCTTTGAGGTTTCCAGTAGCTAATTTCAAATGGTTTAATTTCAAAAACGTGATTTTTAAAATGAATTTTCAAGTATTCTAAAATTCAGGCAGTCAAGTTCTGATCTAAAAGATCATGTCGGCTCAGATTTGTAATTTAACAATATGATTTTTAATATAACACTAATATTCTACAGTACGCAAGTAATCATTTTGAAATCATTATCACACCAATTCAAATAGGGCTTCTAGAAATACTAATGGTTTAATAAACAGTTTTACCTTTTTATAATAACAAAAACTGTTTATTGCAGGTGCTCTAATGTCCCCCATCCCCAACCCTTTTCTGCCCGCTACTTTTATTTTTTGTTAGCTTAAACTGCCATCCTGGTCCTGATGTAGCTGTCTGCTTAGCCGTGCCTTTTCAGAAGAAGAAATTCGGTTTCCAAAAGCGAGAAAGGAGGAACTGAAGGTAGAAGATGAGGGGAAACAACTCCTTACCAAGTTCTTTCAGAAGAAAGGTGAGCAATTGTTTTGTTCTGGCATTTTTGATGAAAATTTAGCTGGAACTGACAGTGATGCCAGTCAGTCACCCGTTGGCAGTTATCCACATCAGAGAAAATGTTAGCTAAACAACAAAGTAAACGCACAAGCCAAGATACATTTTTGAAATGTGTTTGATAGATGAGTGGTCAGCATGTAGTCTTAACATGGCTCGTTGGTAAATCAGCTGAAAGTAGAATGATGTGATGGTCCATAAGGTTGCTAAGGCTGATGCTGAGGTTAAACATCTGATCTGACAGTGAAATTGATTGTGTTTGGTGATCACAAATTAGTGGTAGGTAACAGGTCATTACAAATGAGTACATTTGATATAGGCTATGTCTGAAGGTGCATTTGTATTTCTCTGCTTTCCCATCATTAAATCTGCTTGCATTTAGTAGAGCTACTACTATATTGACATGTGAAAAGTGAGACCATTTTAATATGTCAAATACAATTTAGATAAAGAGGAAATATGATACACTTTGTATTATTGTAATTTTCCATCTAGTGAACTGATAGGCCTAAAATCTTGTGAATATCAAAAACATTTGATATTCAGTTATGAATATAGTGTCTTCATCTTTATATTTATATACATAGGATAGCCATATTGTAGGTTTATGGCATGAATGAAAAATTATGTCTACCTTAACATAAAGCAGGTATCCTAATTTTATATGTGACATTTCAAATAGCTTACCGTGGACAAGCCCATCATATAATTTCAAGTAAGATATTATTGGTTTGATTTTTGGGGGGGATGGGCTCAGAGACTGCCCAGAGATTTACCTTCCAATTTATGTAACTCACCTTTATTCATGTTTAACCGCTCATGTTTTTTTTTTATAATTCAGGAAATATGTACACTAAATTCTTAGCTGGAGCTAAGACATCCAGGTTTCCACATTTGTATCTGTACAGGTGTTTAATGTTAATGTTGGAATAATTTTCACTTTTATATGATATGATGATATATCAATAATATCAGAATTATATATTGCATAACATAAGCTGTGCCCCAGTAATAGGGACAGTAGTTGGTAATTGCGACACAATGATTTCAGTCAGACCTTGTGGTTGCCCATCAGAATCAACCAAACTGGAGATCAGCAAGAAGCTCAGGAGCAAAAGCAGCAGCTTTGCCATCACAGAGAGAAGAAAAGCGGATCAATGTAGAGAACTTAAAACCCATACAAGTACCCTGGAACATCTGGGTTGCTCAGTTCAAGCAGATTAAAAAGCTTAGTCTGCTCTTAACGGTTTGGATGGCCACATTTATAAGTGTGAATTATAACAATAATACAGGGTTAAAGCACCAGGGACAGATACTCTACCACTTGTATCTCAGTGTGAAGCCTGATTTCACTATGAAATCTGTGCTCAATAAGTGTCATATGTTTCCATCAGTGTGGACAGTGTGGACTCAACCAACACCAAAGCAACATTAATGGAAGAGAAAATCATAGATGCTTGCTTAACTCACTACTAGCTTTTCCAAGATCTTTCAACCTTGGACATCAAGACACACACACACAAACAAAAAACACAATTTCAACTGAATCTGTAGTGTGATGGTGACAAAAAAGTGTTCACAGGAATTCACGGGATATTTTTGTCTAATCCCTTGAATTAAAGCTGAAAGTCTACTCTTCAGACTCATCTTGATTGCTTAATTTCAAATCCATTGTGATGGTGGACAGAGGCAAGAGTACAAAACCTGTGTCACTGTCCAAATACTTATGGACCTAACTGTATATGAGAAATACATGACTTATGTACGTTACAACTGTGCAAACTCCATTCCCTGATGAAGATAAGTAAGAGAACCTTGAGTTATGGTATATTTAATCCATTTTACCCCAACCTTATTCCAAAATAATCTAACACCCAAAAGCAAGGCCAATTAAATGTGCAAATATATCTTTACAAACAAATCACACCTCAAGGTCAATTTACGTAGTAGTCACATCTTTATATCAATTAAGCCAACAAGGGCAAATTTAACTGTGAATCTAAATTCAGTTTTCTGTTTCAAAAACAAAAAATTCTATATTGCCCTGTGATTGACTGGCGACCAGTCCAGGGTGTTCCCCGCCTCTCGCCCAATGTCAGCTGGGATTGGCTCCAGCCCCCCCACGTGAGCCTTTGGGATAAGCGGTATAGATAATTAATTAATTAATTAATTAATGAAAATTCTATATTATTTCTAGAAAAAATAAAGTTGTCATATTTTGTAGGATTTGACTCAAATACCTTAATAATATTGTACATCAGTTTACAGCAGTTTAGATGGTCATACAAATAATAAAAATTCCATCAACATTCAACAGTAAGAGAACTAAATTTAGAGCTGTATGTGGATCGCTGAACAATAATGCATATGCATTTTCTGCAAATATATGTCACATTTTTGTCAAAGGGCTAGGTAATTGACCATCCAGCTAATTGATATTCAGCACTGAAGACTCATAGGCAGCCGATTGACGTTCATTCTCCGCTGCCTAAGAACCACTACAGAGCAAACACAGCCGCTGTGAGGAGGCTATATTCCTGATGAGCTGGTTGAATAGCTTTGTGTCCCATACACTCATACTATTCTTTTTTCTTTCTTTTTTTTTTGCTCAAGATGTCTTTTAATGTATAAGAGCAGGATTTTCTACAAAGAAGATCCAAGAGAGCACCTGCGTTTGATTTCTGGGGCCGCAATTTCCCTCATTAGCTGTATATTCAATTAGGCTGCACGTGCCCTGCATTGTGCGGCTAAGATCTGGGTCAAACACTCACGTCACTTTGAAGAGCTTGAGTACTCTATCCTTGGCCTCATGTTTGATACCAGACAACTGGCTGAAGATTACCATCAAACACTTGTGACTGATCTTGAGCTAAATGAGTGACAATAACTTTCTGATTAAATGTTCCTCATACTATAGTCTACTGACCTGAACATCTCACCCATGTTATACAAGTCTGGCGTACGACATATCTGTCCAATAGAGTACACAAACATATGAGTCTGCTTGTGTGCTTGATTAGTGTTGCTCAAGATATCAGGACTGTAAGAGGTGAAAGGAGGAACATCAAACTGAGAAGATCCTGTCAGGAAGTTAAAGACATCTTCATCAGCAGCTAAAGGCTGAAGGGTCTTATTAGAATAGGAACAAAATCAAATGACTAAACAGGAAACATTGATGAAAGCAAGTCAGAAGATTAGCGTGAGATCAAAAGTGATTGTGTTACCTTAACTGACAATGTTCTTAATTTTTATGCTAGTGTGGAATGAACAATGGGTTTAAACTGCTATTCTGCAGACATTCTATATTGTTTTTTCTTTGCATTCCTTTTGACATTTCTTTGTCGTTTTACAGTTCTGCTTTATTATGCAAATGAGGGGACTGTCTTTCAGGGTGTCATGGTGCATTCAGGGTGGTCAGGTCTGTGGGTTTTTCTTGAACTGGACTACTTTTGACTCCAGATCAGCACATGCACACATGGACACGGGACATGACATGTTGCACACCCACACACACACACACACTCACACAAACCGACGTGCCTTAATAGTCTCTGCCTGCCGACGCCGCCTCTCAATCCCAACTCAGCTAGCTAGCTGAACAAAGGTATTTTGAAGTACACACAGTATATTCATGTTGTTCAGGCAAGAAAGACAGAGCGAAAAGGTAACTGGTTAGTTTGGGTGTCCATGAGTTCACAGAGCTATATTTTATTTCTGATAATATACTGTATCTAATTACACAAAGCCATTTTAGGACATAGGTGAAAGAACTGGTCAGGGAAAACTGCTTTTAATGCTGGAACAATAAACATTTATGGTATTACTTTACAGATGTTACAATACGCTACATTTGGAAATAATAGAAACGCTGTTGGACTTTATAAGCAATATATAAAGTTTGGCAAGGATATATTTTGACTTCCTTTTTTGGGAACATAGACCTGGCAACCCTTGAACGCACCATGACACGCTGAAAGACAGTCCCCCTCATTTACATAATGAAACAGAAATGCGTACAGAAATATAAATAGACAAAAGAAATGTAAAAACAAATGCAAAGGGAAAGCAATACAGAAATAAATACAGAAATATCAATTTATTTCACATTTTATCAATTAATTAATGCCCTAATTTATTCATTTATTTTTGATTATGGCAGTAACGGCCCTCCATAAACAGGGAGATACTGTGTGTAAAATATTCTACAAATGTCAAGTTTAAGCAGTTCGTCATCCAAATGAATATCAAATCTTTTTACAGTCACCTTTCAACTCCACAGAAGCTGACAATTTGATGCTCAAACCATACATCATTAAAGCCTTTAATGACTATAAGAAAATGTTAATGTGTCTAACAATCTGCTCTGGTCTGTGAACGTTGAAGTGGATCCTAAAAATCGTCTCCCCTGCCCTGCTGTGAGATTGTGTGTCAGGTTCAGGACTCCTCTGAGGCAGCACAGTGGCAAAGGCCACGCACTGCTCCCCGAGGTCGTGTAAGCCTCGGCCACAATCTATTGTCGGACCATGCTTGGGTAAAGTGATATCCCACCCAGCACATCTGTGTCTGGCTCATTGACATGATAACTTCAAAAGGGTAAACTTCATCAACCCCTATCAATCTGATGTCAGCTGAGCACAGCAATCAAAGCAATCAAAGAAGAAGAAACTGAGCTCTCAAAAGAATATAATTCTACAGGAACAAGCCCACAGAGTTAAAGCTTTATGAGCGACTGCACAGAAATTGTTTGCGGGGATAACTGCTTTTCATGATGTTGAAAGGTGGTGGAGGTGAGAACATGTCGTTTATTTATACATACAATTTTTTGTATTTTATTTCAGCATTCCCTTATAAGATTTTTTGTTTAAAAAAAAAGATAAAGTAACCCTAACTTCGCTATTTTATAAAAGGAAACATCAGTTTCAACCTTCCTCCCTTCCCTGCAACGTTTGTACAGCAGAAGCAAATTAAAGATGTGGGGTACAGTCACTGTCTTGGCTGTGACACACAATCAAGCCTGTGAAAGACTACATAACAAGACAGTGATCTGTACACCCGAACAAAGTGAGCATAATTCGTCCAGCCTCCATGTGTTCACACAAGAGAAGCCAAGCTCATGTGGAGATGCACTTATTTGCAACACTATATTGGTGAAATGAACCTTTATTAAATAGCAATATTCTCCATATACCACCTGCTAGTCTCATAATGAGAAAGGATTCAAATTAGGGAGAGGCGCTCCTTTCTTCAATGGCAGCCTGTTTCTTTTCATCAGTGAGCGCTTCAATAGAATACAATGATGGAGCAGGGAAAGCGTGAAGAAAAGAGAAAATAATGTACAGCACAAAGCAAGCATTTTTCACAGTGTCAAGTCTTAACAAGGTGGAATTTCCTGAAGGAAATGTGCTCAGACAGTTCTCTTTACCAACATGCAGCTCAACTCAACAGTTAATGTAACGTCCAAAATGCACTAAAGCAACCAACGGACTTCAACTCTGGTACCAGAACAACATTTGTCTGCAAACAGTAACACTTGGTCACTCAGGACACAGTGACCTAAAACACTGATAACAGGCAGCAGTGTCACTATTCTCTTTGAAGTGTCTTTTATCTATTTATTTAGTTATTTAGCATCAACCAATTCCATCACAGCAAAAAGAAGGTCACTCCTTTGTTGCATGGATTGTACTGCCTCACAGTTTGTCTCAGAAATGAATCAGAAATGTTGTAACTTCGCTTCAATAGACTTTTATTTTATTTCATTTTCATTCCAAGTGCACAAAATGACACTAAAATAATTCCTGTAATGCAATACAAACTCTACTTATTCACTACACATACTACAAAAGACAGCTACACATATAGAAATACAACAGTGCTTGTTGACCCTGTCTTCTGCATTTGGCCACAAGTTCTCATCCTCATCACACCTTCTGTCATTTCCTGAAAGAATGTTTCCGATGCCTGATCCATCCCTGGCCAGACATCCAGCATTCATTGTATCACAAAGGGACTTCTGATCATAAACGTCCACCTCCATGAGGAAAAGATTTTCCTCTGTGGGGTTGAGGAATAGGGAGCAATGTGGAAGGAAAAGTGACACCATCCTGGGATGGGCTGTAAACCAGTCTGTGACTGGAAGAGACTGTGAAACACGTCGCCATATCATCCCATTCAATTACAAAAACATCTGGTTTAGGATATTATGCATTTTTTCATTCTTTTTTGATGTAGACATAACATAATGTAGCAAACTGCAGTCTAATCTACAGTCATATTTTGTTATGTTGCAGTAGCGTGTAAATGTGTAAAGTGGAGTGTAAATACACAGATGTTTGGTGGTGGTTGAGTTTAAGTGAGAAAACAGTTCAAAGGTCATTGAATGCATGTTGTGCTAATGACCTAACATAAAGGGATCAACAGTTTAGTCCTCACTGACGTCTGCCGTGCTGACTTTGTGAAGAGTTTTGAAAACGTGAACTCATTGTGGAGAAATGTGTTAGCGATGGTAAAAAGAGCCTGCCAAGCTCAACAAAACCAATTCCTAAAGTGAAAGCCATCTTCATATTAACAAACTGCAGGAAGTCAAATCCAGCAGATTTCAACCAATTTCTTTTTTTTCTTAATACCGACTAAGGCCTGCATCAAGTACAGTACATGACAAGTGGTCACAATCATTTTAAGCACGCGATGAAAGCTTTTAGTATATGAAACAACAATCTGACAGAATGAAACACCCCCTGATACCCCAACTCATTAACATATGAGCAGTCAATCTGGGCAGAGTTTAGCCCTTACGTGCATTAAATATATTCTCTATATATGGAGGGAAACTTTCTTTCTTTAATTTTGAATGACTGAATAATCTAACTTGTCATTTATACGTAACAATACATGTTTATTTCAATTTGTCTAAAATTAATAGTCTACTGTGCAAGTACATGGGTATAAAGAAACAATAAAATACAGTCAAATGATGGATCTCCTCCAAGGAACCATGTAAAATTAGATACAATTTAAGAGTCATTGCTGGAGCTGACATGCAATAGCTCTTGTTCTGCTCAACAACAACTCCAAACTAAATGACAAATTAAGTTTTTTGTCGTTGCCTTCCAAAGAAACACGTTTGAGTGTTTTCTTATCTGAATATCAGAAATACAAAAATAATTCACAATTGTTTAGGTAACTAAACAAACTTGTTTACATTTAGGGAACAGTAGCAGAGGCAGATAATTGTGGCTGGAGGAGCCTAATTCAACAGTTGGTGCTAAAAGTAAATAAATAATTATTATAATAATGTTATATTGTGAGTTATACACATCTGGTATTTTTCTTCTGAAAGTCAAATCCTAAAACAACATTGTATACGTACAGTTAGACACAGCATTATGGAGCCATAGTATATACCTTTACAGAACATATATGTATGACAGAAAAGTGCTTGTGTATACAGTAAAACATACAAACACAGAATAATATCAAAAGCATTTATAAAACATAATGCAACAATTTAGGCTCACAACATGGCTGACAGTACAGGAGCTGGCTCATTCCTCAAGTGCATGTGCTACAAAAGCATGTATCAGGTGAAACATGGACTGCATTACATAACAACAGCTTTCACTATGAAAACTATCCCATTCAATCAAATGACACCACCACTGACAGGACTCCACCATGGTCTGTGGAGGGCCATTTACGTAGCTGCAAGACCGGGTCATACTGGACTGACATAATGATCAAAAAGAAAACATACTGGGACACTGAGATAGAACACATGTAGCCACCGCTATGGTAGTGGATAAGTAAAGAACCACCGGAGCACTCTGCTCATCTACAGTATTTTACTGGCATCTGTAAGTACAGTGTACAACATGACAAGTGTGATGAGCATCAATGCACATGAACTTCTTCCGATCTCTCCCAGTCCCGATCCGGAAGTCTTTTGTACATAATACCACAGTATAGCTGACATCA